>OMLB01055636.1:0-33796 GCA_900302555.1 Myripristis jacobus
TTCAAACCTACAAAAAAAAGAAAAAGAAAAAAGGAAAAAAGAAAAAAGAAAAGAAAAGAAAAGAAAAGACAATATAAATTTCAGTTGTCACTTTGGTTCAAATGTTGCAAATCTGCAGACAGTAGCTGCCTTTCATGATGCATTTCCAATCTTTTGATAATCACCATGGGCCACTGCAGAAGCACATTACTCATAAACAGTAATATTGCATTGTTATTCCACTGAACACCTCAGCGGAGTCCATTGTTAAATAATTTCTTTGGCATTTCCATGCAAATATGCACACACACACACACACACACACACACACACACACACACACCATCTTTCCTTCCGATGAACGGGTAAAATAACTTTTATTTATATTACTTTTATTGCATGGCTGGAAGTAAATGTGTGTAAGCTATTCAAAATGTTGCAACTTGCCAAGGAAAGGTGTGTGTGTACGTGTACAAATGCAACCAAGTGTGTTTTTTATGAGCCACATCAAACTATTATCCATGTGTTCAGAGGCAGGGCAAGGTGAATGGAGGCTGGTCAGATGCTGAGTGTGTGTTTTCTTGGTTTGGGGTAGATAGATAGAATCCTTTGTCCTGAAAACAGAAGGTCCAGGGAGGTGAGCTGAAAAAGAAAAGACAGGAGGGGCCGCGCTTTAATAAATCCTCAGTGGTCTCATTGCTACAACATTGCAGTGGTCTGGCATTGTCGCCATAACTCAGCCAGCAGGGCTGATGGGATCCGGCTCTGAATGGGCCAGATAGCCTTCACAGTCCCAGCATGCCATGCAGCAGCAAGCCCAGGTTGAGATAAATCACTGGGGGCCGGCTGCCTTCCACTGTGGCTGTGCTGAACCAGACTCTGGTTTGTGGTACCTTAAAGGACCCATATTGTTCCATTTTCATTACTCTGCTCTCAAATCCACTCAGGCTCAGGATTAAGATTACATTTCTTCATGATATTTTGCAAATAAAATGTTAGGTAAGGATTTAATCGCATCGGTTAAATTGAATGAATCTGAAGACAACGTCCTTGCAATACTAGATCCTGACTGACCGACAACACCGGCTCCTATGATTCAAATGCTTTTGGTAATTCTTCAGTTAGTGGAACCATCCAGGACTAAATCTAGTTGTGGTTTGAATTAGTTTGAAGCTGTCTGTAAAAAGGGAAGGAGATAAGAAACTGCAATAACTTCAAATTTGAACTGTGTCAAGTTTGATCATTGTTCAATATAGGACCTTGAAACTCACAGGTATGGTAGGTGACTCGCCTACCATACCTGTTAAACCAGACAAACCCAGAACTATTTTGTAATTCATCATGAAGTGCAACAGAGTCCAAATAACAAGAGAGCATTTTGAAGACTCAAACTAGTCATTGTTTTGCTTTAATCTGATTTGGCTCAGGGTCATGGACTGTGCAGTGGTCAGCGAGGATAAAGTTTGGAAAAAACAAACACTGATAATGACAGAGACATTAAAATGTTAACATTTGAAAAAGTAATCCATCATTATGGCAGCTGACTCATTGATTGAACTCTCCAAAACAAACTGTACTTGCATTTGGTGGGTGTTAATTTCAGACACCATCAACCACCAACACAAATACAGCAAAGAGTGGCCTATCCGGTATATCAGTCTGATTTCATCTGGATAGCCTGAAGAGGTCTACAAACTGTTTCATGCAGCTTCTTTGCGTACATATGGGGAAATTTACAGTGGTTGCAACATCGCAAACAGAAATCTCTTAACCCTGGAAAAGCTTGGCAATTTTAGACATCTAAGAAAAGTTACAAAAAGGAACAATCCATCAATTGCAGGTTATAAAGCTACTGTTTCCTTGCATGAGTTTAGAATCGAACAAGACTGGTTTGTATTGAAGGATCTAGGCAAAGGCGTGGAGAGACATTTTAAATGCAGAGATATTTCAAAGCTAAAAGTCAAGGCCTTTCTAGAGTTTATATAATAAAAAAGGCCGAGCGAGAATGGGGATGCTGTTTAGTGCTTTGACAAATGTTTCAGAATGTTATCCCAGTCACCAACATAAAAAGTCAGCGGGAAGTATGAGTCCCATTGCTTTTCAAGGGCACTACAGAGCATCAGTGAAGCACAGAGAGTTACAACTGAGCCACTGAGTTGTGTCAGTGTTGGAGAATGAGAGCCATTCACGAGAGTGATGTGAACTCAGCTCGGGCCCCGGTGAAGATTATGAAATGGGAGAAAGGGAACATTTCTTACTTCTCAATCAAACACCTGCTTGCCTTCCTCTTTTCATCAGCAGATTGTCTCTCATTGCTAGAGTATAATCAAGAGGTCAAGTTGTTAATTTTCCAAGCACACCTTTTGGTGCCCATTCAGTGCTGGTTGAGGCTTTGGGGAGAAAATTACAGGGTAGCTTCTTCCTAATAGCACACCAATGGACTGAAGGGAGGAGGGGCAGGAGATAAAGACAAGAGAGAGGAAGGGGATGATTGCCCAGCTGAGTGACGCTGGCGTCCGGTGGCATGAATATGCTCGGCTGGCGTGGCTCCATCCTCCGATTGTGAGGGCAGATGTTGCTGCGGGCCCTCAGGCATGGCCATGATGCGGCGGCAGGTTTGCATGGCTGCCACCCAGCCAGATGCCATCTAAAGTGTCACTCCACATCCGCAGCACACGATAGGAGTCAAACCGGCCTTGACCAGAAGGGGCGAGGGTGCGCTTCACGCCATGTGTGGCTACAAAGCCTAGGCTTCTGCAGTCATGGTTGAGGCTGCCAATGTCTTTCATGTGGATGTGAGAGTGGGCGGGCTGAGGGGGAGCTGACAGAGACAAATGGCTGAGCAGAGTGTCGGTCACAGGATGCAGCTGCTGCACATCAACTGCTTCCTCATCACAATTAGAATGACTGCCGGCCTCGCTATAGACGAGGAGGAGGGACGGAAGCTCAAGTTTTTAATTTTGTTTATGAGGGGTTTGACTGCAAATCTTCCAAGTCAAAGAGAGACTTGTGACTTTGCTTGTCAAAAACTTTCAAAACTTGTCTTTTTTTCTATGAGAGAGGATATCAGAGTCTGTCCTTGCTTTACACTTCTCCAAACCATTAAAGTTTTGGCAAAAAAAGGTGCTCATTGGCATCAAGGGTAAAAGAATATTTGCAAAAAGGAAGCCAAGGCACTCTTCTCTAGTGTGCAAAAGTTAAAGCTGCATTTGGCAAGAATATTAGATACATCTGCCTTAAAAGCCTAAGCCATAACTTAGGACTCCAATAGAGAGGAGCCATCCATCCCAGCTAACTGAAAAACCATATATTCACCGCAGATTGTATTTCCTCCAATTGAATTCTAAAGTAATGAATCAAAACTGAAATACATGCTGTCTCATGCAAGAGCTCTGTCCAGAGAAAGCTGGACTCACCAACTTTAGATCATGATCTTGTCTCATCTGGTCGGTTTCCCTTGGTATAGAATAGGAAATTGTGGACATCACACCAGTTCCAGAGGTGAATGTCCCGGGTCATAGTGTCATTTACATGTCTGAAAAATCACCTTTAAACTATTTCTAGAGATCTGCGATTTGCCATCAACCCCTGAATCAAATATTATAATGCAATCTTAAAATAAATACTGCTTTGCTAATCTGTCTCAAATGATAATTTTAATCTTAAAACGTCCTCAGCCCTCCTGGTCCCATTGGTGCAGTTCTCACTATAGATGCATGCTGCTTTGTACCAACTTACAGAACTTTATTTAAAATTCTAGTAGATCCCAAAGATCAAAAAGATCCCAAATATGTCCTGCTGAATTACAAGGAATGGTGTATAAAAACATGCACAGTACATTTAGATATTTTCTATTTGATGAAATACTGCAGCCATAATACAATAGGCTGCAGCAACAATGGCTTTGAATATTTCACTCAATATAAGCCTATCTTCAATGAGAAATTGCACCCACCAAATACAGAATATGCATGTGACACCGTCATACAATGTGAAAAAAAACATTACTTTGAAGATACTTAAGGGGAAATTTAAGGAAAAATCTGGATTGAAGGGGTTAGCATTTGTTGCCATGCTAACAAAATCACAATCTAAAGACTCCACCACTACCCTAGTATAATTTAAAATGTTCAGCACTGTACATGTATCAGCTTCATGTGAGCACAACAAATAAAACAAAACAAACAAACAAACAAAAAAATACATTTTAGGAACCACTGAAGTATTTAATGAACCCAGATTTATCTTCACATCACACAGGCTAGTTCAGGAGTGATTTCTGCTCTTGAAACATAACCGATCTTATGTTACGGTAGATTGTGTCCAAAGCCCAGTATAGCCCAGCATATTTTCTCACTGGACTTCACTTCCAAAATCACCGGCCATCTAGTGATACCCACTTTGCAATTGCTGCCAACATGCAGGCTGCCAACATGCCAAGTCTTTATTTTTATGATGGCTACCCCACAAGGTTTGGCATACACTTTTTTCCTAGTAATCATCTTTTCACTCACACCACTCATGTCCCTGCTTTCATATAACACGATTGGTTTAGGGAGTAGTTGTAGTGGCAGACTTTTCTCAAACCCTTATCTTAAAAACACTGACTGCCAGTTTCCTTGATTGAGGAAGTGCTTTATTTTATCAGTGGGAGATTATCAGTTAAAAGGAGACATCTTTTATCTTTGGGCTTAGGGGAATAGAACTTAGGAACAGAGAGTGCTGTGTCGATGCTCTTTAGTGCTTGACCTAGTATCCTCTCTTAATCAAATTTTCACCAGATCTTGATGTCTCTGAGGTCAAAGCAAATTCACCCTTTTGAAGTGGGTTTTACAACATGACTTAATTGATTAGGACAGCCTGTAGGACTTCCCTTTCTTGGCAGGGTGAATTTAATTGGAAGACAGAGACATGATTATGCGAAGCGCTGATTAAATGAGAGAACCAAGACCATTCAGACTGTCTCTGCTTTAGTTCCCAAACTACGATCATAATCAGGGTGCGTTCTGATGATAAAGGCAATTACATTACTTCAACAAGCAGAGGACAACTCACTTAACCAGTGGAGTAATATAATAATTCAGCTTAATTGTCAATCCACGTTAGGGTAGTATCAGTCCCTTCTGCATCCACCCACGGGCAAATAAATTGTACAGCCAATAATATAAACACGATGATACTTCTGCCACCCAAATTCTCTCTGTGTTCTGATCCAGATGTATGACCTTTATCACTTCTTCTCCCATTTTCTGCAGCATTTATATAAGCCTATATTTTTCTTCTGGCAAAGGTTCATTTTCATTGACCCAAGCCTCTCTTCTTTTCTCTTACAGAGCTGTAAGTTACATTACAAGTATTAGGGCAGCAATTCAGAGAAATACATGAATGCTCCATTGAAGCCAACTAAATTCAAGCCTGCATCAAGCTGCAGAGCCTGCATGTTTAACTGTCTTTTAGGGACATCTTGTGGTAAAAAAATCATATTGCAGCACATTTGGAACTGTTTTCTTAATTACTGTAAAAATAAGTTTCATCAGTCAATTTTTATGGGTCTGTAAATGAAAACTGGTTCATTCAGTAATTAAAAAAAATCAGCCAAGGGAAATACATCTAGTTAGTGGTCAACCCACTTCACAACTTACCTGTTATGTGATTAGAATAAAGGCAACAATATCACCCATGTGTCTCTGGTGCTCCATGCCAACACTTAAGCATAGGCCAGGCTTCAGTCTCCACCATGTTGTGTGATAGGCTCCATGCACTTTAGCACACACTGTAAGGAGTGACAGTTGGCCACTAGCATTGTGTAAAAAATTACAACATGACACTGTTAGCAGCTCCATTGCTAAATGATAAGTAGGCTAATCTTGAAAGCCATGCAGATGAGACTGTTCTGTGTTCTGTGTTCAGTTTTGTGTGTTAGAAAAGTGTTAACACCACAAAGCAGACAGAAAGAATTATTGATTTAGCAGATGAAACATTAACAGAGGGACTTCTCTTCAGCAGGGAGGTCAAAGATTCAAATCTCAGTTTGGCTCGTGGGCTGGTAATGCAGAAGTGGCAAACTGCTGTGGTACAGATCTTGCCTGCAGGATGCCTGACATAAGGCCTGTTTTAGGTGAAGCTGTGGTTAATGCCTGCGGCAAAGATTTGGTCCAAACCATGCCTGGAATTCAGCCTATATAAAGTGGACCTGTGGCTGAGTTTTGATAGACACACTCAGCCTAGATCAATGTTGTGATTCAAGGTCAATGTTGGGCCAGGAGGGCCAGCACCTATTTAAATTCTTCAGGAGGCCAGAACTTTACCCAGGGGACCATTGGTGTGAATGTGTGTGTTTATCGATGTGTGTTAACCCTGTGATTGACTGGGAACCTGTCCAGGATATTTCCTAGATGTGAGAAATCAAGAAGCTCTTGTGAGAGTTGGAGAAAAAAGCTTTGTAATGGATATTAGATCTGCACACGAAATGTGAAGGGGCAAAGAGAGGTCTTAGCCTGCGCCCTGTCCAGATGATCCAAACTCTCACAAACGTGAAACTCATGCAAATCGAGGTAGTTAGGTAAGGTTAGAGTTAAGGTTAAGGTTAGGGCAGAGTCAAGTGCCACTATGCTGAATCAAGTGTGCATGTGCAATCCATGCAATCCATTTCCAAATCAAGGGTTACCATCTGGACATGACCCTTAAGCTCTCCTTTTGCTATTGCAGTGAATAGCTACTGACAAGAAAGCACATAAACACTGTGAGAATGGGGCTACATGAAGAAGATTATGAGAAGTTTGTAGCTGTTGTCAAACTGGGAAACTGAACTGTTGTATTTGGACGGGAAGGTTTTACATGTTTGCCTGTAGGATTTGGCAAAATTTGAACATTTCAGGCTTTGGCAACATTAGGCTCAACATTAGCTCACATTGGATACACTAATGAAGAACTCTGTTGTAACAGTCGTTAGTTCTCTGCTTTCTGTCATGGAGCAGCAATGAATGAATCAGAGAATGATTTTTTATTGCTGTGTCATGCCACACAGTGACCCAGATAGGATTACAAGACACCATTACATCATGAAAATGAGGTACAAACTGAAGGCCCATGCTACAGCATCAGAAAGGGGCTACAGCACCAGAAAGATACAGAATAATACCGTCTTATTACCATGCTTTTTTCCCCCCAAAAATCTGATAAATAGGAAAATACATATTTTCTGAAAGAGCCATCTAAGGAGTTTTGCACAGTGCACAATTCACTTTATATAATAACTGTCTCCAAAGTTTCTTGTAACATGAACAATATGCAGCAAAACTGTAGTTGTCCTCCACAGTGTTCAGATAACACTGCCGCTGTGTTTCAGTGTCAGGTGGCAGTATTCTACTTCTGATTTGGGCACACAGTTACCTCTTTTGCTCAGACAGATAATACTTATTTCTCAGTACGGAGTTCATTCTTTATCAAACAAAAAGTCCTAATTTTTGTCATAGCCCACGTGTTAGTAACCCAATCCATTTTTTCACTTTTCAAAAATACAGTTCTCCATACCAACAAAGTCAAATTGCTCCAAGTTAAAATAAGGATCATTGAAGCCTTTATTCACACGCAGTCTGTGCATAGCTTCTGCCTATGACCTGTTTCTTCTTTACCCCACAATTTTTATTTTTTATTTTTAGCAAAGTGAAATATTTGGATACAAAAGGAACTGCTGCCTACATGGGTCATGACACAAAAGATCAGCAGATTGCGAGGGGAGAATGTAGCCTGGTCTTTGGCTCTGCAGAGCTGTTTGTGTCCAGCTCACAGTGGAGAGCTGGCCTACAGACCTCATGATACCGGAGCAGGTTAACATGTGGTTTTCAGTGTAAAAGGTTTATATTATCAACGCCCTCTCTGCAGACAGCCTGGATACACTGCTATCAGGAGTGGGAGATTAGTCTTTCCCTGATTTCCACCCAGTGCATGCTGGGATAGGCTTCAGTCCCCTGTGGCCCTTACTAGAAAGAAGCAGATATGGAACATGCATGGATTTATGGATGGGCGTAACACCAGAGCTTCTGATGTCTTTAAATGTTATTATGGAGCCAGCTATGTTAGCATGGAGACAGTGATTTACCAGGGACATATGGATGATTTTGTTGCCAAAAAAAAAAAAATAAAAAATCAATGCATACAGAAAGTTCAAATATTCCCCTTGTTTATTATCAGCAATTAGTCAAATACATATAAACAAACAGTAGGAAAAGGACAGAATTCATCAGCGACTTTGTTTTTCACAAGGTAATCAATATCGCTTTTAACACACCCACATTCACGCTTCCAGTTTTGTTTTGTTTCTCAGTTTTCTTTTTTCTTTTTTTTTTTGTTTTTACTTAACATCTTGTACAATAAAAAAGAGAACAGATTATAGTACATAAATAATAAATAAAAAAAGAAATATTTTGCACTTTATTTACAACTCATATTCCAAGAAATATAAATTAAACATTCCTTTAACTTACTAGCAACAAACTCCACAGAATAGTAAATCGCCAATCTCTGGCAATGATATGATGTCTCCATACTCCATAAATAATACACTGTTCACTTCGAGTGGATGGACTTATACGTTACATCGGACAATTTTTGATCGTTTGCTAACTATTTAATGCATAAGCAGCTGCCTCTCGGCTAATAATTTGCATATACAGTAACTTATCTTCAGACTGAAGCCAGAGGCAATTGCAAACAATGTCAGTGCATCATCAGAGAGAAGAGCTTGTGCTAAAAGCTCTTTCACCTTTTCGTTACTGTATGTGACTGTATCATCAAAAACACCTTTTCAAATAGTTTATGTCCAGCTTTTCCCCCTGGGTATAGGATTCCGCTGGGATTATGAAGGCTGATAATTATATTTTCTGTTGATAAGCAATCATTGTTCAATTTTCCTGTCAAATTCCAAGTATTCAGTGTTTCCTCCAGATTTGTTTTGTTGTCAGGGTGCAAAAGCCTCTGAAACAGCATTAAGACCATTATGGGACATTAAAACTCTCCACTCAAACTAAAACTAATGAAATCCATTTAGTGTTAGCAGCTTTTTAAGGCAGGGTGATCCTCCACACCTTGTAGTAGGGAACCTCTGGGATACACTACTGCCTTTAGAAGAAGAATTAATTTTAATTAAAACAAATCAATAATTCAGGGCCTTCCAGACCGTCCAAAACTTCTATTACAAAACATCAGCATAATACTGGCAGGCCAATATCTGATACTGAATAAAAGACCAATATCACAGACCGACCCCACTGAAGACCTATCCGAATCAAAGCATAGAGAGAAGGCATAGAAAGAAATCTGAAGGATCAAACTGAACTTGTTTACGTAGAGTCGGTTGTTCCCTGATGTACTACTGCATACAGCTGTTAGACTGGATTGAGGGTATGTGAGTCAACAGAGACAGAGCAAGTGGAAACGAGACAGACATGACATCACACCGTTGAAGACCGATGGAAATTCAAAAACAGTTGAGATTCAGTCAAACTTATTATGCATACGTTCTTTCTGTGATCCAATTTAGCCTTTGTGTTTAAGGGACAGTTCACTCATTTTGAAAAGGTGATATTTCACTTCTCCTCTAGCTGTTCTATAGGACAGTAGTGGTGCTATCTTGCTCTCATTGTTACTGAGTGCTGGATACTGGCTGGAAGCTCAACATGCTAACTGTCAGCCTCCTGCCACTGAAGTGGTCACTTAGTGCAAAAAGTCAAAGTGTTGCTTTCTAAAATGCACATATGACTACAGAAAGCAGACAGACAGTAGTTTTGCTCAAATTACAGTTTATAACTGTAATTTTCCTTATAAGATCCAGAAAGATCCGGTAACTTCTGCACTTCTGTATCACTCCACACCAGAGAAGCAGTGGCCACTACAGAGACAGAAATAGATTGCTTGAGTTTGGTGTCATTTGTCTCTTCATTGAACACATGTAAGCATGTTGGAGGACAAAAATAACAACTTTCTCCAGAGTACTAAAAGATAGCAAGCAAGTAATGTTGTAGCTAGCTTCTCTTCTCCTCCACTTTCCACCGGGAATAACAAAAAAATTTCAGAATGGGTGGACTATCCCTTTAACACCTAGTGTTCTCATTTCTGCTCTCCATTTTACAGCATCATTGTTGTGTAATGCAGTGTGTTTGTATGTATGTCTTGCAGTGTTAGTTAGAGTCAATGAGGAGGAGCATTAATCATTTACAAAAATAAAAGAATGATAGTAAGCCACAGTTGAAGATACTATTAGAGAACAAATGAAGTCAGGCAGAGACTGGGACATGTAGCTGTACATACTACAAAGGTAAAGTGGAGACCACAGAAAAAATCCCTATTTACATTGCGTCCCGTCATGTCACATACAAGAGGTAATAGAAGAAAAATATTAACAAATGTTGGTGAGTTCTGTTTGCAAAAAGTCTACTTTTTTTTTTTTTTACATTTCTAGCACAAGACTGTACACCATCTTGTATTGAGAGAGGCAGTTTCCTATGGTGAAGCTAGACATTAAGTACATATCATGCTGCACTAATATAGTGCAAAAATAGGCCTGGAAAACGGAGAAGGGAGAGGCAGGCAAAAGTAACGCTGGCTCTGAGATTCATTACACTTTTGGACTCTGGTTTCACATTTCTCGGAAAACGGATCCAGTGTAGAGTTGTTTTCAATGTGACAAAGACTGGCGAGCGTCCTACAGAGATGATCCCACTCGGCTATGGGAAAAAGAGAAAATGTTTGGAGATTTGTGCTTTTGGAGCAAACTCTTTACGTGTCCAGGTGACCCTCTCCAACATCCTTCGTTTTGATTTTAGCGACAGTAAATGGCAGAAGCAAAGGCAGACTTCCATAAGAAGATAAAGAATTTATGAAGGCTCTTGTGAAACAAACTATCTAAATGTAAATTAAAAAAAAGAATAAAGAAAAAAAAGAGAACGAAAACTTCTAGGTTACTAATAGACATGGATTCAGTTTTGATTCCTTTTTTGCTCTTTGAGGTTGCTCTTTCCTTTGAAATCAGTCTATGTTCTTCCCAGGGTATCAGGATGTTGGTTGAACCACGGCCGCTGGCAGCCTGACATCAACAGGTTTCCGTAGTAACCTGTCTATCCCGCAACAGGATGACTGTGTGTTGTTTGTAACCAGGAGGACTTCTACATGTCAGCATCTCCATCATAGGCCAGGGTCAGTGGCTTCAGTCTGTTGTTCATCTGTCGTCGCTGGGGTTTCTTTGGCTTTTTGCTACAAGGAAAGAAAAAAAAACAATATTATCAGATGAATATTACAGTGAATGAGATTGTAAAGGTTTACTCTTACATTTGATTTTTCCTATCCACATCAAACCTTCAACATGAGAGGCATAGCGCTGTTGAAGCTGAGCCAGGATGTTTTCACAGTCCTGGGTCGGTTTGCCTCACAGTTAGAGTCCCATGTATCGCTGTGCTGAACGCCATGCACTTAGTAGTCAGTATAGGCATGCAATGGGGGTATATGACTTATAAATTAGTATTATAAATTTATTGCTTATCTTTAAAAGAAAACACTACTACGCTCTTAGCAGTGTAAGTTAGAGAGGAAGATTTCATTAGCTGTTGCCTGGATGCACGCAGTCAGTAATGCAAAACCCTGCAGTTTCACAGATTTTACATTGTGGGCACAGAGGCTCGAGAGGACAGATATAGGCTAAAGCATCTATAGCAGCTATATATATTCCCACTCACCTTAATGAAAACTACAGCATGACACACAAAAACAGTGAACTGTTAGCTACATGGGACATATACGCTCAAATCTCTTCAAACATATCACATAAAAAATGAGAGGTCTCAAACTGACACTGTTTTAGGACAATGAGCAATACAGAAATGGAGGTGAATGATGAATGTGTGGCTGAGACAGAAATGAACTGGAGCCTCAGTCTGACCACTAGAGGGCAGCATTGTCTAGAGGGAGCAAGAAACAGCAACATATTGAAGTCCAACAGCTTCATTAAGGAGTCTGTGCGCAAGGAGGCTAACGTTTTGATTTCAGCCAAGCTGCTGGGATTTTACGCTGCCGTTAAATGAAATGAAATGCTGCGCATATTATGAATGTGTTTCTGCCTTTTGCCAGTAGTTCAAGATCCTATTTATGACGATCGCATTAAGTGTTTCATACCAAAATGACATATCCATCATTTGGATGACCTATTCACTGCTGTGTTTGCACTCCAGCTGAGTTCCCTCTTGTTCTCTATATCTTGTTGTCTATATTTAATATCTCAGGTAACAAATTCTCCTCAAAACAGAGATAGGAGTTATTTTTGCTGGTAGACTAACCATATCCCTAAATTTGGAGATCCATAGTGTTTAGGAATCATTTCCTTCTGTGTTTTTGGCAGCATGCCACTGGATCTATGACACTATACCCAGCTCCTGTAGCTACTGTCCACCCACATCTTAAGTTTCTCTACTAAAAGTCAAGAGTAGGGTTAGGCTGATGCATGGGAATACTACTTTAACTATTCATCTGGGAGGCACACTGAGATGCACTTAGTACTCAAACTGTGCTTTACAAATAAAATCTGATTGGTTGATACTATAGAAGCACCAGTAACAACAAGAGGTAGCAGTAGCAGTGGTAGACACAGCAGTAAAAGTAGTTATCATAGTAATAGCAGTAGAAGTGGTAAAAGTACTGTAGTAGTTTTAGTAGTAGTACTACTATGTAGTAGAAGTAGAAGTAAAAGTAGCGGTAAAAGTACTGAAGTAGTAGTAGTAGCAGTAGTAGTAGTAGTAGTAGAAATAGCACTTGAATTTTCCATAGTACCGTAGTAGTAGCCTAGTAGTAGTTGTAGTAGTAAAAGAAGTAGTACTAAAAGTAGTGTAGCATTTATAGTAATAGTAGTAGTAGTAGTAGTAGTAGTAGTAGTAGTAGTACAAATAGATGTAGTAGTAGAAATAGCAATAGTATTAATAGTAGTTGTAGCAGTAATTTTAGTAAAAGTACTGTAGTACTAGTAATAGTAGAAATAGAAGTAGCAGAAATAGCAATCATAGTAGAAGTAGTAGGTAGTTGTGGTAACAATAACAGTAGTAGTAATTACAATTTGTAGTGATAGTAGTAGTAGTGTAAGAAAATTCTTGACAGAATGCAAAATACTTTCTTCAATAGGTTTATGGCCAGATTTAAAATGGCCAGATTTAATTTAAAGACTTCTAAGTACAAATGATCATTTTTGGCAGCTCCAGTCTAAAACTAAAAGAATTAGCCTTCAGAACCCCAGCAGTCAAGCCCTAATGTGAGACTACAGAACTGCCCCGTCATGTGATGCGGTGCTCACCTCAGGAACTGATCCACTCAAACCATTAGACAGGCACTCAGAAGCAGTTTGGGCACGTACGGTAGAGTACAAGGTGGGGGAGGGGTGAGACCGTGAAGGCCACAGTGAAGGCCCAGCTAAGTGATGAGGGTTTCAAAAGGATGCGGAGGGGGTGACGGGGGTGGTAGTGACTGTTGCTGCTCTGGCTGTTGTGGTGCTGCTGGTGCATGCTGTGATGGAAGCTGTGGTTCGCGCTGTTGTTTGTCCAGCTGCTCTTTGAGTAGCTTTTGCCGCTGTGACTCCTCTTGTTCTAGTTTCTGGCAGTCGGGACAGGTGTAAGGCACCGTGTGGCTATTACGCTCCATCCAGTAAACACCATCTGAGGACGGCTTAGGGCTCGACTTGCAGCAGTGGCAACAACCACGAAAACTGAACGGTGAGCGTGACAATGGAGGGTAGAGGGGAGAACAAAAACAGACATGACACGACAAATGATGAGGAAACTCAAGAGGAAATGGAAAAATAATATGAACTGTTGAATGAATGACCGAACAAACACATCGACAGACAGTGAGGCCCATGTGAGTGAGAGTTCGACGGGTATCTTACCATGCTAAGTACGTCATGGAGACTATGAATACAAGTAGAACAAAGGCGCCTGCTGCCACCCCGTACACCCAGGTCTTCAGCTTGCCATCTAGAGAGAGAAAGACATACATCATGATACTGCTAATCCAGCAATGTGTGGATTTTCATTTTCTTGTCTGAGCTGAGGGGGGCAGTAGAGTCCTATCAACAAAATGTGGAATCTGTCCACAATTTTTCTTCCTACTGTGAGGAAACTGTTGTTTGTCAGCTCACTGAAACATGATCCTTTCAAAGCGGAACACAAAGGTGCACAGATCAACAGTATAACCTCTTTCATCACAAGCACACTGTACAATACTTTGAAGGAAGTAGAGGCATCAGCTGTCACAAAGTTGTTGGCCATCCCTCTACAGATTTGGTCCGTTATGATATCTACATGTGTTTTTTCAAGATATCATATTTAACAAGCCATGCAGCCATCGTGTTCATATGCACTGGATGTCTGTTAGGTAGTAACGCTTTGAAAACCAGGAGTCCACTGGCAGGCCTTTATTTTGGAATGCTTTATTTCACCCCCTGAACCAAACTCACTTTATTTCTTTTTATTTGTCATTGTTTGGGGAAATTTTGTTTGTTTGTTTGTTTGTAATTTTAGTGTTTTTTTCTTCTTTTTTTACGTTTTCTTTTTTAGTCATTTCAATGCAATTCAAAATGTTTTGCACTACACACTGCATATATTTTGTCTTTACCTCACACATTCTATTGTTGAAATTGTCTGTTGCATCACTTTATCCTGTCGCCATTCGCTGCTGTAATGTCCATTTCACTTTTTTATGCCACTGTGTCAGTGAGAAAGTGGAGAAGTAAAAGTGACTGAGCTGCCAGGCATCACAGACCTTGGTGAGGAGCATTACCTGGACCGAAGGGCTGCAGGAACCAGGTGCGTCCGGCTCGGCCTGGTGGGCTGGCTGCAGGCTGAGTGGGGTTGAAGGCCCGGATGGTCTTGACGTCGGCCTTGTTGTCGCCCGCTGTAGGGATCTCCAGCACTGGGATGACGGTACACTGGTCCAGTAGACCGTCAGATGTCATGACCTCTGTGTAGCCTTCCTCACACCCACACACACCCGCCTGAGACAGGACACAGATTGTTATAAACCCTTGCATAGTCATATAAAGGCAATTAAAAAAAAAAAAAAACCTTCATCATTCATCTAGGGAGCACCGACCAAGCTCCATCCTTCCATCATTTGCCAGTGCCAGAAACTCTGAAAGCTTCAGCCTCATTTGCACTGGGAGTACAGCACCCAACTATTATTGGAGTGCATGTAGATACAGGGGTTTACAGTAAAGTAACACATTTTCCTGCCATAACCACGTTACTCACAAAAATCTGGTTTCTTGTGTGCATGTAAACCTAGTGACTGTAAAATGTGTCTGCCACCCCTCTCAGTGTTGTTTCCTTATGGAAATAAAGAAATATTAATGTCTCAAAACAAACAACAAACAAGCAAATTTAGTTACACTGAAATTGTCCATGCAGCATCTTGAAAAATCACAGAGCACCTTTGTTGACAATCCTGACATAATTTAACTGTATATTGTTATCAGCTCTGTGATAGTGGGCTAGAACAGGGGAATCCAGTGCTGCTGTCTGATTTGGAGAGTGGGGTGTGTATTTGGGGAACTCACCCCTCCTCCACAGCTTTCTCTCATCCCTGACTCTCTATTCATCACCCTGCAGGGGGTCTCCGAATCCCCAACAATCTCTGGAGGATAATCGCCCTTAGAAATACCCACAATGCAAACAGTGGCAATGTTCGTCCAATAGACTGAGCAGGAAATGGGCAATCATTTGCATATCCTCAGCGGTGAACAAAAGAAAGGGGCACGGTGCAGCCGTGCCCGTTCACTGGGTAGCTGTTTCATATATGTATAAGGTGTAATTGTGTGTGTGTGTGTGTGTGTGTGAGCGGTGGGGGGTAGGGGGGTTTGCTGTGTTTAAACATAACTGGACTCCTCTCACCCCCTCCCCAGACCATTGTTTCCAGACATCTCGAGTTTTCCCTCTAGCAGCCACATGATAATTGCAAAAATACTTGGTACACTAAAATATACTATCACAACGTCCTCTTCACTTTTGTGTTGTTTACATACAGAATATGCAAAAACCCCACCCTAACACGTTTCCTCAAGCTCAAAAGACATCGTTTTTTATTGTTTGTTTCTTCTGTTTCTTTTTTTGCCTCTTAGTCAGTGCTGACATGCTGGGATTTATTACGATTATTATTACTATTTTTCTGTTTGTCAATGTTATTTCTGTGTGCAAGGAGAAAACCTTAAAAATAAAATAAAAAATAAAAAAAAAGACATCATTGCTCTGCAGAAGTCAGGAAAACACCAGGTCAGAGCCACACAGATGCTGTTGCTAAACATTTTGGGTAGACTAATATATCAGTTTGCAAATATATATGGCCTAACTTGACTGTTTATTAAATATTGAATGTCAGCCCATCATTGTAGTGCATCTCTTGATTACATATTTACTGTAAAATATCAGCTATATCACAGCTATATTATATGTTTTAGGTCTAAATGCTGTTTCAGTGGCTCATCCACAAGTGATAAGTGTATCATTCTGCAGAATGCTGTTGGCACCGAATATTTTGGCATATAAATGGAAAATTCAAAGATGTTGTGTATTGGCACAAAATATAGTCTATCGCCTGCATGAATCCAAACATATCAATATCAGCCTTCAAAAAGCTATATCAGTAACTACACGACACATCAGGTTTACTGTATTCCACTCCTGACTCCAGCTGGGTTTGGACACATTACTCCAATCAGAAGCAGATTCCTGAGGTCTGGCTGGGAGGTGTGGCAGGTTGACATTTCAGCCTGACAACTCTTTGGGCAAAACACTATTGATTATTCTCCTGCTCTCTCCAACTACCATTGCAAATTCTCCCCGTTTTCACAGGAAATTAAGTTTGATTGCACTAAAAGCAAATGGCCAGACAGCAAATCCCAAGAATGACAGGATAGTCCTTCAAAAAGAGGCATACTATGTAGCTATCTGGCAAAAAAAGGAAGTATTATTTCATGACTGGATATGAATTTAATATTCCGTCTGCATTAAATGCTACTGGAGAGTGCATGATTAATTGAAGAGATAGAAACACAGCTTAAAGGGAAATACCACTCAATTTAATAATTCACATATGTCATCCTTATGGTTGAAGAAAGTTCAATCACATTGTGAACTCTTTCTCAAAGCTCAAAACCAGAGAATGAAGACTCAAACTTGTGATGTTTGGTTTTTAAAGTCAAACAAGCTTTTCTACAATGTCTCTGTCAATTATGAACAAGAACATTGACCCTCTGGGATCATCTCAAGGACTTCTCCATGTAGCAGCTCCAGTCTTTGTATGGAATGGCATTACAAGATTAAATCTACTGAGCTGCTCACAGATGCCGCCTGGACTTTAGAAGATCAAAAAATACAGCCTGTCCAAGCAGTCCGGATTCACAGAGAAATTACTCACTCCATCACAGATTGTGTGGATCTAACGGCGGCCACTTACTTCAGAACACAAACGTATTCAAAAATACAGTCATTTTCCATCTTGCTTTGTATTTGTAAAGTATATTAAGCAGCACTGCAGATGTTCTACACCCTGCGGTGCTTCAGTCCAGGTGTGCTGAGCTTGGGTAATAGGAAGAGCTTAACAACAGGCATTGACACCCAGTGAGAGATAATGGTGATGCTTTTATATCTCTGATTTCTATTCCTTTGTTCTGTTTTCTTAAAGCATCCAGATGGATGTGACCATCCCTGCAGGAACTCTGGAGCAACTGTCTCATTCTGGCTCTCAGATGAAGTAACCCAGCCTTTGGTGTCCATAATGGAGCTTGGCCGATCTTGGGCAACAATGGCTGTGAACAGCTGATTAAGTCCAATTGATTCTGCATTTAAATAGTGTTAGCTTGTTAGCAAGCTAACATTAGTATTTGTGGAAAT
Source organism: Myripristis jacobus (assembly GCA_900302555.1). Taxonomy (NCBI): domain Eukaryota; kingdom Metazoa; phylum Chordata; class Actinopteri; order Holocentriformes; family Holocentridae; genus Myripristis; species Myripristis jacobus. The sequence continues at coordinate 17,898 of OMLB01055636.1, forward strand.
TTTTCCATTTTCCACGAGTTTTGCCTCCAGCACCTCAACCTAACTAACTTAAGTTGCTTTGGTAAATTCTCTTGCAGGCTGATTTAGGCAGCTAATTTAGTGGCTAGTTCGCTGGGTAACCGTTTGCTCAGATTAATTAACTGCCCTCTCAAGCAACTCAAGAGTGTTCTGGAGTATCAAAACAAGGCGTCTTACTGGCAGTCACACTGAAACACTCAAGACTTACCGAGGACACTAGATGCACCACAAGAGGGTAGAGAAGAAATGTGTTGCAAATTTTCATGACGCAAAACCAGCCACGTTACGTTGCTCCTTCACATTGAAAGATCCTTAACAGCTTCCTCGTTCCATCCCAAGCACACACTCGTCACACTCTCAATGGCCCTACATCTACCTGACATCAAACTGATTAATGCTTAGGTCATACTGATGCCGCTACGGAGTTTTCTCATTGGCACAAGGTCATACTGATGTGTCAGTTTCTGATGTCTTCCCTACGTCGTCCCAGTGTAGTCTGGAGACTGATTTCAAGTTGGGCCTCTATAGTATGACTCTGAAGGAATGCCTACGTAGACAAGATGCTTTTTCCGTTGTTCAGCTGACTTACCATCTTAGCGCAGCTTGCTATGGGCCAATGAATGTGTGCTATATGGGACTGAAATACATGGATTTCAAAGTGTTTCTCCAAAGAACTGTGTCTCTGAATGGCCCCTTATTGGACCACATAAACCAATATTTGGGAGAAAAAAACTCACACTATTCACTTTTATTGTAAATTAACTGTAGATCCTTTACTGTAAGGACCTACATCTATAACCCAACAATCTATTTTAGGTACCTCTCTGGATAGGGTTAGACTTAATGTTCCTCAAATATGGTCCTTGGGTTCCAGAACACTGTTTCACTAGGTAGTTATTGGCATTAGGGCTGTAAATCAAGTATAACAATATCTCTGATAGCTCAATATCAATATTGCAATAATAGTGTAGGGGTGACTGTTGGTGCTTTTGTAAGATATTTACATAAGAGATTTTTGATTAACAGTCATGGGTAATGTGGATATGATGGCCACTTCTGCCTTGTCACAACATTACAATACCCAAAATCCCAGATGATATTTCGTCTCATGTCACAGTGTTGATGTAATAATGATATACGGCTCAGCCCTGATATGCATTCACCTGTTGGATTTGAAGACCATTGCTCTATATCATGTTAATGATCACTGCATATTAGTCTCACCTCTGTGCAGAGGGATCGTGGTTTTGTGCAAGGTGGGTCACAGGATCGGTCAGCCATTGGTTTTGCTGTCGCTGGGCATCCACCTGCAGGGCAAAGGCCAAAGGTCAAGGGCTGAGTGTTGCTGTCTAAATGCCATATAAAGAACAGTGTAATGACCTGGTGCTGGTGGTACCTCAGTGACAATATTCTTTACTTTCTGTTTCACCAAAAAACCTGTACAGGAATAGACATGTGGCCCAGATTCCTTGCTGCCTTTGTTGTTCTTCAGTTTGCTGTGCTGGAGGCAATGAGAATTACAGCAGCTACACCTCTCTCTATCTCCATTTCTCTCTATCTCTAAAAACAACACTCACAAAGATTCAGCTCATTACAATGATACTTACTGCACTTTGTGATGCTGGAATAATTTGATAATTAGCTCAGTGTGAAAAGTACTAAAAATTCCTCTCAAATCCCCAGACGGCTTCAGACACTTGGTTTTAATTCACGCTTTAGCAGACACCCCTGTACGGAGACTCAGCATGTACGCATGCACCACAGCTTTGATTAACACCATGGCACATGATTTTTTTTTGCACTTTATATCTTCTGCTATGTTTAAAACTGTGACCTCTGCATTTCTTATACCTACAAGAGAGAGGCACTTCTGAAAAAGTCACTTTTTTTCTGAGTAAAAAAGTCTTGCCCTGGCATCTTTATAACATACATCCCATGAGAGAATTCTATTGTCCTATCACCGCTATGGAGTGGAGTGCCTGGAGGCAAAGGCAGAAGCTGTCTTTTTTTTTTCCTACTGAGCATCACACTGGAGTAAATCAATACACATCTACAAACATACATGAGGGAAATGCTATTTACAGCACAGAGGGGGAAAGTAGACTGACCTACAATTTATTTGTCTCTGCTCACTTACTAGTTTCTGTTCATTTTTAGTGTCACAGTTGTGTTGGTGGCAGAGTTAAAGCTGTCATTCAGAATCACTTTGGTAATCAGGTTCATCCAAGGTTGCACAGAATAGTAGAAGGTAGACTGGAATATTTCCACTGAGGATAAGCGTTGCTGGATAAATGTAGACGGTGCAACTGACATTGATCCAGCCACAAGACATTTACAAAAATGCATGTCTGCAAAAAAATGGTAATCTATCAGAGGTTCTTGAATATTTATTAGGTGGTGTGCTCAGGGAGAAGAGTAAGGCATGAATATTCATGAGGGGAAAGCTGCTGGTTGTGAGGAAACATTACAACAAGGAAATACATGCGGTCTGCCAATCATAGCAGCCTGAGGTAGGCACGCCATCTGGAGTATTGGGTGCCATGACATTCATCGTTCGCTTATTAATAAACTCATAACTAAGTGTTGTATGCTCACCTAACCCAAAAATATGACATGGCTCTAGGCCTGTGTGAAGCAGGAGCTGTAAATAAAGCAGACGCCTTGACAAATGTAATTCATTCCCGCAGATTGCCTATATGAATAATACACAATAATAATACACCGGCGTGTCTCGGAGGCCAATAAATGACAAGATGATAATGATTATATCGGAAAGTGGAGAGCAGTGCTACTGGCAGCACGGCTAAAGCCGATGTGTGATGGACAATGGGATTAAAGTTGGGACTGTGAGACTGTTTTGGATTAAAACCTCATCTGCCTACAGTCTCCTGCTCCATGCTGTCAGGGAACGCTTGGAAAGCAATCTGGGATTCCAACACTCCGGAAGAGTCGGGGCTTTAAATAACCTTATCCACATTATCACCCAGCTATGCACAGCAACGACCTGAAGTGTAGCATGACGCTGACACCGTCAGGGCTGTGCAGTGGCAGCTTAGAAACTAATTTAGGTCACATATGCATATCCATATGATTTATCATGTCATAAGTTAAGAGGCAACTAATGATGGGTACACAATATAATACTCATAATACAACACACTCGAGAGGCAGATATGGAGTCTCAGAGGGTAAATTTAGTGTCCTGTCAAGGAACATGGTCAGAGAATTTTCAAAGGCGTCATGGCAGGAAGGTGGGTGGACATATGAGTCAGACCCATTATATTTACCTGTGACATTAAGTCCATCTGAGCGCTGACACCAAACCTGGCGAGATGAGCCTCTCCACGGTCCAGTCATCCACTTGTATTCAAAACACTGGCCCTCTGTGGGGAGAGGTATGGTCAAGACTTCACAAACAGCATAAATAGGACCGTACCTTACACCATAGATATGGCCATAGAAAATACAAGATATACAGAGCGAGATGTACCGATTTCAAAACGCTGTGTGCAGGAATACATTAACTCATTAATTCATAAACTGCCCCAGACAAACGACAAAAGGTCATCTCTACTGAATAAGTTTTAGAGTCTAGGATTTAACACATAGCAATGCAGGATGTTTTTGGGGAGGTTTAACTTTTCCATGATATGATGACAACTCAGACCCCGCAAAGCCGTCAGACTAACGCTGCAGCCACACTGAATCATCACATACAGATAGAAATATGATAAAGATTCCATCTGTCTGTCTGACTGTTTTGGAATTCCTTTGAAGCAAAAATTAACTTAAGTGGAGTGCTGGGATGCATAGTTACCTGGTCATTAGGTTTTACATATAGGGGCTTATTTTCAATATATGGGCGTAATCTTCTTTGATTGTTTTCATCTATATGCTAAAAGTGTTATTTTGGAAGCTATTTTACTGCACAACAGAAGCAAATTGAGCAACACAGACCCAGTATTGTGGATTAGCAGCTCAGGGGAGCACAGAGTAACTAATGAGAAGATTTCACCACCATGTGGGCTCATATCACACCCAGGAAACTATACAACTCAGCACTACACCAAACAATCAAGGCAACATTGAGCCGGGTTCTCACAATAGTAGCATTAGTAGCCATTTCTTCCTTCTTTTAAACAATGATACAAAATGCTGCCCTCAATTGCATTGGCAGAATAGATAATGTGTCCGTCTGATCTAAAAAGTACAGCCTTTTGCTACTTTTTGGTCCATCAAAACTGACACAAATACACAGTAAAAGATGCATCAACAACAAACGGACGCCATTCACTGAAGAACAAGTAACTCTCCTGATACTTTCAAATTTACTAACATTCTTTTATGGCATTTATAAATGGCATGTTATAGTTCCTCAGAGTCATCCAAAACAACGAAAATAAATGTGTGTGAAATGTTGATATTTTTTAAGGGTTTTATACAGCTAAAACAGCCTGAGGTCAAATTGACCCCAAAGAAAAACTTATATCTACAAAATGTAACAAGGACATCGGAAACATATCATCATGTTAATTGTTCACCCAGTTGTCTTCATTCATTCAGTCTTCTTTATTAAAATTAGAAAAAGTCATTAAATATGAAGCAAAAAAAATTATGTTAATCATGTGTGGAGAGACGTTAAACATTGAATGGAGTCAAACTGACCCCAAAGATAATAGGAGGGTCAGAAACAGACCTTCATGGAAAGACAAGAAGCCACATATCACTGAATTTATATTTTCATGTAGTTGTAGAGTTGTTTCAAATTCTCATCTTCTCACTTTTCAGAAAATGAGAGTTGAAGTCTACTATCAGAAAACGGCAAACAGCTAAAGTGTTGGCACAGCTTGGCCAGTATCTACCAAGGACACATGGGCGATTTTGGTCCAGACTCTCGAGACAGAGCAGGAAGCTGACCAAGTGCCCTAAAACCTAGTGTATTTCTTCAGTATGAGCCTATGAATCCCATGTTATTCAGGACTCTGTCACACTGACCTGTGCATGGCCGGGCCTCCAGCTCTTGCTCTGGACACTGCAGCAGGTTCTCCGGTTCCTGAGCCACAACAGCTCTGGATCGGACCTGGACTGAGCCGAAACCCAGATCATCTCCACTCACACAGCTCAGCTGGCATGGACTCCACACAGTCCAGTCTGTCAGATAGCACTCTCCTATCAAACATACAGAGTGCAGCACATGATTATTCCAATTTAACCAACTCAAATCAAATCAAAACTCAGTCAGGACCCTACTGTAAGTATTCAAGTTTTCTTTTTCTCTATTTATTTATAACTACATGAAGAAAAAAAAAGTTGATTGTTAAAATGGAAATTATTGCATTTTCAGTGCATCCTTCGTCACATTTTCACAACAGAACTTGGTCTTGATTGGTGCACCTTGCTGAACAATAGCTACAATCCTTCCAATCAGGCCAGCTCCCAGCTTTTGGAAAACAGCTATCATTCCCTTGGAGGGCCTCCAATCACAAGATTAGAATTGATTTGAATTACAGGAGCTGTATCATCAGCCAATCAGGGCTATTGCTGTGACCATAGTGCTTTGCGAGGATGTAGTCCTCAAATTCATTCAAAGATTAAATTTTTGAATACTGATTTGCAAAACATTCAAAACAATATTCCCACCCTGAGCCACAGCACATTTGAAGATGAAAAACACAGAAAAACTGAATAATATGAGACCTTTAAAAATCATTTACCTCAAGGCTATCATATAAGGTTATGACATATTCAGAATGCATAACCATTCAAATGCCAACTTCGCTGCTCTCTCATTGGCAGTGAGTGAATTTGTGTTTGGACATGGGTCAAAGCCATACATCAAATTTAAATCAAAATTAAAACCTCCACTCAGATATATTCCCACCAAAGCTCTGATCCATTTTTCATCTTTGTGTGCCTAGAAGCATAATATTCTCAGCAAAGGGAACATTCTCCAATAAATAGGTCAGACTGCTCCCATTGTACTGGCAAGGCTGATGTGAGCACATTCCTACATATTTAATTAATCATGAAACTACACATCCAAAAAAAGATCCACCAATTCTGAATAAAAGAGCAAGCTCTCTCTGTTTTCCCTAATATTAAGACAGATTTCCATTTAGGTTGACTGGCTATATTTTCAATTCAATTCAATTCAATTAAACTTTATTTGTCCCACAGGGGGAAATTTGGTTTAAGTTACATCCCGTCCAAGAAACACAAAAAGACATGACAAATGCAGGGTTACAGGATCAGGAGAACTTCGAGTCAGCCACCGTGCGCAGTGCCCCTTACATTAGATGAGAAAGGAGGACATTAGGGAAGAGGGAAGAGATACAGATTACTGAAAAATTCTAGATATTAGCCCTGATAATCGTCCAGCACCAATAATTGGTCTATTCCTGATCAGAATCTGTCTTTGGTATGAGGTCAGAATTTCCTCCTCGGTATTTGCCAGGGTGGCCTTGGGGCTCAAGATGCAGGCAAATGCAAATGCCCCTCATTTCCAATGCTGCCAACCCTGACACAGTAAACCCCAAGGGACGCAGAGTAAAATACACAAGGACCGAAAGCACAAACGCCAGGAGAAAAAAAACATGCATAATTAATAGTACAAACAATGTTAAAATTCAGTTAAAACAATTAACCATCAAAAGCAAAAAGATTACAAATAAGGCCCTGGAACTGCTCTGAAGGTATCAGTGAATCCAGTTTCAGGGCATTGTGTAATTCATAAGATGTGGTAGATACTGGTCCAGAGAAACACTGAGTGTAATCATTGCTTTTATCCCCCATGTTTTGCATTCCAAACTAAGACAAGATGTATCATCCCAAACAGCAGAAATGTGGAGATGTTGAACAATGCATATTCATTAAGGTTAACTGTCTTCATTAAGAATCAAGGCACTGAAATTTGAATGACATTAAATGCCATTTGCATCCATTAAATAATAACTTCACCAGTGGAATTTTATTTATTTAATGTTTATTTGGTAGGGTTACCGGTCATACATATTCTGATGTCATGTATCATAACATTTGTAGCTTAAGTTAATTTGCAGTGTTTGTCCACCTGTCCCTAGGTGGGCCTTAGTTAAATAGTTATGCATTAAACATGATCAACATGAGAAATACAGAACACATGACAAAAGTAAAATGTGATCACTAGAAACCAAATGGATAGGAAAACCAGCAAAGAGACAAAGACTTACATTCAAGTGCGAGTGCAAGACTGGCTACAATTTAGAAACTGCTTCAGTTTGAGCTTGAAATGGTCCCAGCTATGGTCTGCTTTTGAGCTGTATAGGAAGTGAAGTCCAATTATTGATCCCCTGTACAGAGAATGTGGGAGGTTCAGCTGTGGGGCAGCACTGTCCTTTGTAGTGGAGCCAAAAACGTGAGGAAGCTTCACCATGTCACTGAGAACCTGCAGCACTTGTTTAGCATCAGCAAATTTGATGAAATTATCAAAACATACCATTTTTAGTTCATGTAGAAATGCCTGTGTTATGTGAAAACAGTCTAATTGTACGTGTAAATGTGTGTAAATGATTGTTTAAATCAGTCCAATCTCATTGGAGAAAGACAATATAAAGTGGCTGCTGCTGTGGCTTCTGTCACACCCAGTGGGCACTGCACACCTCTTTGTCCTTTGACTCCAGTTGTTCCACAACACTGAGCAAGTGAAAATGTCAAAAAGCAATTTCATTTTTCACCATCATAAGTGATGGCAGTCATTGGTAAAGGAAACAAATTAATTACAGCCAAATTGTAAATAGTAAACATGATTGTTTTGGGCAGTGGGACTCATGGCAGCACAGTTATTACTCCTCTGTCTCCACTGGCAAACAATTTGGGCATGTCTTGTGGCTCTTTTTGAAATGAATGATGCGGTGGCTGACGATGATAAAGCGGCTCTCTGCGGCAGCACATGGTCACACCGGCACTGACTCGGGGAACAAGGGATCTCTGCTGGGAGTTCTCACCTGCCGACAGGGCTTCTGTTGCAGCTGGAGCCGCTGAAGTTGCAGCTGTGGCCTCCTCTGAGTTCCTCCTCATTGTCTTCAGGCTCCAGAGTTGTCGTAGATGAGTGACCTCAAAAGAATACCATACAAGGCATTTTGGTCTGTGTGCTCTGTGGTGTCAGTCGATATCATGGTTCTTCAAACGTGCCTGCTTCAACCACTGGCTAGCAAACCAAAGATGGCATACACCCATCTCTTGTTTTTCATTTTGGTAATCATGTAAATCCAAATTATAATACTGATTTTTGAAAATTTTTGGATATCCATCCTTATATAATCAGCCAGGATCAATAATTGCTCAATCACTAATCAGAATCCATCTTTGGCATGTGGTCAGAGTTTCCTCAGAATTTCATTTTGTTGACACAGTAGAACTCAGTGAATACAGAGTAAAATATAAAATGGCTGAACAATTACAGTGTGGAACATGGCCCAATCATACAACATTTTAGTTCTGCAAGATTTTGTCAAAAGAAATCCTGTTTTTCACAGTTGTTGGGCCAAGTTCTTGTGCCAAAAAAGTGTTAAAGTGCCATACATAATCTTTTCCCAAAGAAGGCATTCATATTTTAGAACTCCAATATCATTTTCCCTCCCTTTTCTCCAGCCATTGGATTCCATTCGTTCCACTATGATATGAAAATGAACTTTCAGAGACTTTCTTTCTTTCTTCACACCAGTATTCCATCACTGTAATAAAGTCGTCCACATTATTTTTCCTAAAAGCAGCAGCACTGTTGTGTTTTGATGACTTGAAACTGGGTGGCATGAAACGGTCCCTCCACCAGAAAATAGTCCCTGGGGAAACATTTGCTTTCCACAGCCAATTATCAATTCCATGGTTTATCAGTGTTGACAACTTTGTTAGCTACAGAAGCAGAACATTATAAGGTGGCTGTTTCAACCAAAAATTCAAATATGAAAATCGAGGAATTTTAATTGTATGTTGTGAAATCTTAAGTATGAGTTGGAAAATGTTTTGTTTTCAATGTAAAATGTGGAGAAATTTTAGAAATTGGGCCAAATGTTCAAAGTCACCGGTATGGTCCTTTTAAGTTGTATGTGTTTTACATGCATACAGCTTCACAATAGAATGATGAGCTTGAATTCCCCAAAAAGGCGAAGCTTTCTGCTTCGGTGGGTGTGTCGCAAGTGGCCTCTGACAGGACTACACAAGGAGCTTTTGTTCAATCATTCACTTGAGTCCATGTAAAAGCACATGCCCCTTAGCAGAGGCCATTGGGTTTTTTAGCGCACAAAAAGACAACAGAATGCATTTCTCCATTATAAACAACTAGAAGCGCTCCATGACATTTGGAGAAAAAAAAAGCGGCTGAGCGCAGCCCAAGTATGACATGTCTGTCAGTGAAAGAGCCAGTCCAAAAATGCTTCAAGGGTGGTACATGTTGCATTTTTAACATAAATATATCATTGTCAAATCTGTCATAATGGTCTAATTACCAAAAATAAATGATACCATGGTCAACATTATTGGTAACCTCTACCACTGTTTGAGCTTGTGTTTTTCAAAATTAAGACCACATTTCCCATAAACCCCTTTGCTTCCCTCCTTCCCTGTCCCATTAAGAAAATAAGTATGGCTTTTCACACCCTCCACCCTGAGAACAGCGCCCTCTTCCTGTGTGGTGCTATAAAGCCCCAAATCTGACCTGGTGATGAATGATATACTGATGTTAAATGCCACATGTAGCAACTTCAGGTACAATAACAGAAATTGTATTTCTTTCCACAAAAGACTCTCATGTTAACAGTGAGCACTTTTAATATTGTACTTCTCAGCCTCCATGTGCATATGTCCTAATGCAAATCACCTGCTGCTAGGGCAGCATTGTTTGCAGACATCATCCATCGCTGCATTATAGCATCTTCTCAGCTTTTTCTCATCATGTTTCAGCAAATGCACACAGATGTGGCCACAGGTCAGATCCATGCCGACCTGAGCGGCAGCGTCGCCGAGCTGGAGCAGCTGATCACAGAGCTGCAGGAGCTGAGCGGCATGCTGCGTGGCCAGTCAGAGTGACCACCCACAGCGACACACCCCGCCCTCCTGGAAGAGCCCGCTCACCGTGCTAAGTCTTCAGTGGTGGATGTTGAGAAGTGACTGAAAAGGACATTTCCATGTTTGTGTATTCCTCAATCCAAGGAATTTCTTCTCTCTTCAAGTCGAGAATGAGACCATAAGTGTGCTTGTGATGTAAGAGAATAAAAACAGGTGAAACTAGAAATGTAAAGCCAATTGAATAACTTTGCATTCATTTGTAAATGTTATTTACATATAGAAATGCCATTGTCATTTTTATATATACAGTTACAGAGATTGGCGGCTTTGATGGCCACTTATTGAAAATTAGTTCTTATAATATCCTTTTTTTAATGTAATCATTGACTTAAAAATATGTAATAGAAGTAAAAAGCTTCAAAATAACTTTTCATCGTGTAATGTATTTGCCAACAGTGGAGAAAATTGTTTCAGTTTCTGCTGCATTCTGTTGTTTTGAGAAAAGCTTTTTTTAAGAGTTGGTTTCAAATTGTGTTGTTACTAGTAATAACAGAAAATATGATGTGGACCTTTCTTTTTTTTTTTTTTTAACTGAGTTGCAGTATCTTCCAAATATCAATCAAGTTGCTTACTCAGTTTAATTCCACATTGGATTTCAAAAAGATTCTGTGCAGCTTTTGCTTTTATACTGTTTACAGTGCCTGTGATCTTTCTCATGTGACAGGAACAATTGGAAATGGGCCGCTTTCAGCTGCAGCATGAATGTAGCCTTAAAGTCAACCGTCCCAACATGAAGCCAGCAGAAATCAGTCCAAAACTTTTGTTCATTGGGTAAGAGCACGTACCATGTGTTTAGGCTGAGTCCTGATCGCAGAGTCCAGGGTTGGAATATGGCCTCGGACCCTCTGCTGCATGTCAGCCCCTCTCTCTCCCCTGCCTTTCCTGTCTCTCTCCGCTGTGACTGTCAAATAAAGCAGAAATGCCAAAAAAATTATCTTTAAAAAAGTCTTTTAAATCAATCAAATCATTTAAATTCAATTTTATGAATAAAATTAGCCCTTAAAAGTCATTTAAGTCTTAAATTTAAATGCCAAGAAGCATTTTATGTGATTTTTTTTTCTATCTATCTATTTCTTTTTGTCCAGTTTATTCAAGCAAATATTATAATACTTAGCTGTCATGCTAATAGAGAGTACAGAGAGAGAAATCCTAGAAAATCCCTCTCCTTACTTGTCCCAAGTTCTGTGGAGAGGTCCTGGTGGTCATTACAGCAGCAGCTTGGTATTAAACTCAGGGAAAAGGTGATAACAGTTAATAAAATCATTTAGTGAACTGACTGATCATGTTCCTGCCTAAAACATATGCATTAGACTAAATAGATAGCACTGGCTTTTATACTTAAATGCAGTGTGTCATACCATTGCAGATCATTTGCCCAAAATCAGTCTTAAATTTTGAGAAAACTTGTCTCACAAAGGTGTGAATCAAATCTAACAGCTGATCGGAAAATGGCCCTAAATTTGGATATTCATCACCATGAAGGCAGCAGCCCGTGAAAGCAGCATTCAGTGTGTAGTCGCATGCACACGCACAGAGAGAATCCTCAGTGAACAAGCTCAGGCCCTCTTGATGGACGTGGGACGATGGATCCAGGGTGGGATGTTTGGTCGCCTCGCAGCGACAGGAGGGAGTGTCTCCTCATGTTGTCACCAGTGTGTGTTCTCACTGATCCCAACAATGACCTTGACACTGCTTTGATTTGAAGATCACTTGCTGTTTTTTTTTATGAGCATCAGAGAGCTGATCCCATTTGTCACGGTAAACAGCGCTTGTGCCTTTGCTTCAAAGGAAATGGAAGGAAATATGTTTTGCACTTGGCTGATAAGATTCTAAAGAATATTTATTTGGGTAGATAACAGTGTGTAAGTGGTATTTCTGCAGCCACTCAGCTCTGCTCATGGAATATTTTATCATGATTTATTACGATGTATGAATTCAGTATGCCACATATATGAATCTACTGTATGTTGAAAAGATACATACTAATGCCTTAAAGGGATAGTACACATTAAAAAAAAAAGAAAGATATTATCTCACTTCCCCTCTCCCATCTGTTCTGTAGGACAGTAGTGGTGCTATCTTCCTCTCATAGTTACTGAGTGCTGGATACTGGCTGGATGCTCTAAATGCTAACTGTTAGCCTCCTGCCACTCAGCTGGATTTCCCCCCAGCTAACATTCTGAAGATATGGCATTAAAAAAATAATGAGAGAGGTACATGAAATGTGACTGAGGGGAGCAGAGGTAAAGAAGAGGCACAACATTACTTGTCAAGTTCAAGTTCAAATTAAAGTTTATTTAAAGCCCCAAATCACTGTTTACGGTCTCAAAGTGCTTTTCAGGCCCACAAGTATACAACTGAGAAAACAAGACAACACCCCCTGCCTTAATCCTCATAGCAGGCAAGAAAAAACTCCCACAAAAAATCCAGAGGTGGGACAGGGAAAAATGGAGGAAATCTTGATAAGGCCCACAGAGAGAGGACACCCCCTTCATGGCCAGGCAGGTGTGAAATAGATGACGACCTAGTGAGCAAATCACCAAAGCAACGCAGTTATATGACAAAAGAAAACACAAAAAAAAATGGAGCCACGACTGAGGCAGGCCACACAGCCACAGCAGTACAGGACAGTGGCCGGCCATAAAGGCACGCAACAACCAGGACGAAGAGGATGAGGGGGATGCAGGAGTGGAGGAGGACAGTCACACTTCATACTGAAGCACATAAGACACATGCAGGAGATGAGGAGAGGAGGAAAACATTAGGGAGGTACCAAAACCTAATAGAGTAAAGTGAGGATATGGGGATATGGTACATAAATGCATGGATGGAGCAAAGCTGATGGCTGTGGAAGGAGCAGGAGCAGGGACACACCATCCACCTAAAGATGGGAGCCACATCCACACAGAAAAACCCAGACGCCAGCCACTCACCAAGACAGAGGAGAATGGGTCTGTACCACAGAAAACAACCCGGTCAAAACTGAGAGTAGAGAAGAAGCTGAGGAATGAAGAATCTGAGTGATTTCATGTCATGTTTTTGAAAATGGGTGAAATATCCTTTTAAAACATTTGTCAGTGTATTAGTCTGTTCCTACTGCCACACAGTTGTCTGCATACCAAACTGCATGAGCTAACGTACCACTACTCAGGATATGACACATTATCAAGTTCAGATTTCCAGCTTAAAATGTCAGTCATGAAATAAAAATGACAAGACATAGTAGTTCATTTTGAGGTCTGTATCATCAGTCATCTCAAAATTATATCACCTATTCAGGAGACACATGGAATTAGTCACTAAAATCTGTCTTTTAATGGTACTTTAAATTTCCTGAACACTATTCCCAGACAAACCTCAGTAGACTGATTTGCTGCCATTACGTCAGAGGCTCACGGAGGGCGAGGAGCAAAGCAAACAGAGGTTTGTGTGTTCTGCCTCAGGTTCAGGCTCCCAGAATTGTTGGTATTCCTCAGTAGCCCTCGTAAAGCAGCTGAAATCCTGAGCTGATGTCACTGTTGGTCAGGAAAACCCCCATGACGTCAAGCTGTATGTTTGTAAGTTGAGTATAAATGAACAGCAAGGACCCAGTGTGGTAAATGTCGGAGGGGATACTATTTTAGTTAGGCTTCTGCAGATTGCCATATCACATAAAGGTTGACTCACAACCAGCGTCCTTTTTTTGTGGAATGGGACTGGAAGAGTTTACTCTTTTCCATTCCCTTGTATTCCCTTCCAAGGATATTATTGTGCTCAAGCTTTGCTACCTTTGACTGTTCACTTGCTCATAATTTGCAGAGGTTTATTAGTTAAAGCGGAAAGCTAAAGGGGAGAACAGCACACAACATATCCTTGATATACTTGTTGTATGTATTTATTTGTTTATTAAAGCATAGGACAACAAAAAAGCAACAAACACATTTTTCAGGCAAAAACCTTCTACAGAGTTATTCACCATGCATGAGCTTCACAAACATCATCATGTCTCCCTTTAAAGGTGATATTTGTAGCATTTAACCATTAGTAAATCAATTATACATACACTTTGAGACATAAATATCATGACCACCGGATGAACCATTGCTGAGTCTCTACTTGCCTGTCCACTGCATTTTAGATTTAGTTCCAAACTAAGGCAAAACATTTGAAGCACATAACCAGCAAAGTGGATTATGCCACAGTGAAAAACAAGTACCGGTACCCATTTTTCCAGGAAATTAAGCAGCACTTTTCTGGTTATTTTCCTATTTCAGTTGGAAAGTAGATCCGGCACATAGTGTAGGCCGGAAATCACAATTCATTGCAATTGCATGGGTAAAAAATGTGTACCAGGACTTATTTTTTATATTTTATATTCCAATCTGTTTTGTTTGTGTTCGTTTAAGCGCTAAAAGTGCTATAGGATTTGTTTTGCCGCACCATGGAAGTGAAAGAAAAAGAGAAAAGAGAGCCCAGGTGAGCACGGAGCAACTAATGAGGAAATTTCTCCACTATGTGGAACCAGACAACCCAACACTCGACCAGATTTGCCTGAATTTGAATTTTCTGGACTTTGGACACAACAATAACACTTCAACATTCAGCTGTGTAAGCCAAAAAAAATTATGCAAAACAGAACCACATCACAAGAGTATTTAGAGAGAAACTGGTGCAGGGGTGCGGGTGCTGGGCTGGGCTGTGCAGCCAGCACCTGGACCAGCTGTCCCAGGACAGGGAGGAAGTCTTGCTGGCTCCACCCAAACCTTCTCGGTACTTGCAAAGGTGCCTCTGACATGGAACTACATGTAGTTCTAAGAGCAGAATCCTGAACCTTTCTACTGGTAACAGCAACGCTTCCCCAGTCTGGGAGCACTGTTTGAAAACTGTTTACATCCCCCATTTGTTCCTCTCTGATACATTCCCTGTTCTCCTTTGCTATATCCTGTTTTCCATTTGCCGCTGCAATGAGTCAATTTTGTCATAGCAGTCATTAACACTTCAACATTTTGCATTTTTCTTGTAGATGATAGATCACATTTTCACTTTTAATGAATACTGCAATGAAAACTGCATGCAGCTTAAGTGAAGCTAATTCAGACAGCTGTGCCACTCAGTTGCTATACATTTTAATTCATTTTATTCTTCAAAAATCATCATTTGTGTTGATCTCATATGGAGAAAAGTGATTTCAAGATTCAAGATTCAAGAACTTTATTTGCCATTTGCCATTTATTTGCAATTTGTGCATACACACATAGGGACTGATAATTGATTAAACTAAATCTTCTAAAATCTAAATCTAAAAAGTTTTCTACCAAAATAACTGATAAATGAGGGGAAAAAAACACAACATGTGTAAAGCTTGTGTTGTTACCACCGGGATATTTTTCATTAAATATCTTAATGCAGCTACAAACGCTGCATTGCAAATGTGCAAGAACCAATAACATACACATACCAATAACATACATATATTTGTACATATATATATACATATATTTGTATATATTTAAGCTTTTTATATATATAGTTTTCTATACTGATAAATGAGCAGAAAATGACAAGAAAACATTTTTTTAAAAATTACAAGAAAATTATTAAACAATTTGCAAAAGAAAATATTAGTTCAAGAGAAATTGTCAGAAAATGACCACAAATGTTCAAAAACATTGGCGGGAAAAACCTAACAATTATTAAGAGAAGTCCCATAAAATTGGCAAAAGAACTATCCAAAAGACTAGCAAAAACGTGTTTTAAGAAATGGTAAGACATATATACAAATGTAATTATTATATTATATA
>OMLB01055636.1:33816-44926 GCA_900302555.1 Myripristis jacobus
GCAATAAAATTGCCATAAAATTAAACATTTTCTCATGCAATACATTTGTGTTTTGCCATCTTCTCAGCACATTCTACAGAGAAATGTGTTCAAATGTCAACCGTTTGGTTGAGGCTGCTAGTTGATGCAAAACCAAACATTGTTAGTTATTCCTAATGTCCAGGGCTCTGAAAAAGTAGCCATGTCTTTTCCAGACCTCGCTCTGTTACAATTAGCCGTACTACCACCACCACTGCTGCTATTATTACCACTACTACTGCTACTGCTGTCACTACTACTGCTGCTGCCTCGTCCTCTGCTAAAAACCAAAATAAAATGAGCTGTCCTCCTCATCTAAGCCGGATGTCCTTTCCTGTCACTATCCTGAGACTCTTGTTTCCTGGGCAGATGGACACTTTGGTCCTATATGAATGCTATCTCTGTCCCAATGACCCAGATACAGGATGACTGAATAGAGAATTGCATCTCTGTCCAACTATTTAACATTGCATCATCGGTGATGATTATAGCTTACATCCTGAATGCAGCCCCCACTTAGAGCCTTGCCATGTCCTTCCCACAAATTTGGTAAATATCTAGCACCCTCCACCCTCCAAGCCCTTTCCAGAGAATGCTGTTACATAGTCACTGGATCCTGGACATCACCATCCTTCCTGGGACAAATTAGAGCAGTGTCCTCTGAGCCCCCACCACCAAACTGCTAACCCCAAACAAGCACTTTTCCATGCCTGGACACACACACACAACTCTTGGAGGAGCTCTCTCTTGCCTACCCCCAAGCATTCTGGAGGGAAAATTCTTGTGGTTTGGTGTTTTTTTGCTTTCTATAAATAAGAGTTTAGATTGTGTCATTGCTGTATCCACCCACCCACTGCATATCCCAGCGAAGGCCGTGGGGGTTTTCAGGAAACAATTACGAGCTGCACCTCTCAAGAGAAACAGATGTCACAGGACATAACATTGCTATCATTTTTCCTAAAGCACACACATACTGATTCAACAGTTTCATATTGTTTTTGGCAGTGGGGATGAAATGAGGACATCCATGAAGTATCTGTACCCAATCATGTAGGGTGACTAGGAGGTCCCCAGCAAGTTTGATTTCACAGTTATTTCACTTGCAAATTACTTCAGAGTGGGAGTGTTTCATTGAATGCTTATGTCAGTTCTCTCTGTCATCATTTATGAGGACACGTGAAATATTAACCCCTCACTTTTCCATTTCCTTCACCAGAAAAGGTTCAGAAATGAGACGGTTCAACTCTGACTCATTTGATATGGCACAAGAGTTCAACACTGCTGCTGTCCACCTTACTGAGACAAGCATTAAAGGACTGTCCCAGTGATTTTGTATGTTTAAGCTAATATCTACAAAATATATATGAACATTTTTGCTAGTCTTTTCCAAAACCAAGTGGTTGTATTTTTGAAATCTGATATCATTTTCTTTCACTTTAATCCAGCTACCAGTTTCAATTCATTCCACTACGATATGAAAATGAACTTTCAGAGACTTCAGACTTTCTTCACTCCAGTATTCCATCACCATAATAAAGTCGTCCACATTAGTTTTCCTAAAAGCAGCAGCACTGTTGTGTTTTGATGACTTGAAATTGGATTGAAATGGTCCCTCTGCTGGGAAATAGTCCAAAGGGAAACATTTGCTTTCCACAGCCAATTATTAGAGTTTTGTAAGTGGTGAGTTTGGTGATCTCAACCACAAAGTTAATCAGAGTGGGTGTCCCTCTTTTCCTCCTATCATAATGTGGACTATAGACATACAAACAGAAAGAGAAGGGCACTCCCAAAGCTGAACCAGCCCTTCAGCTAGCCTACACATTTCTACCAGCCTAGAGTGCTACACAAGCAAATGATACAATGTTTCAGTAGCAGAACAAAAGGTCCAACCCACCCCACTCCTAGGAAGGTGAGCCACATACCTGTTTGTTGACCTATACACAATCCTACATTGGTGGTCTGCCACACTCTTTTCACATGATGGCTTGTACAGGGGCTGCCAACAGTCTCTCATGGGAAAAGTCTGGACCAAAACATTTGGCCCAACTTGACATCGTCATCCCTCCCAGAGAACTTGTGTGACCCTTTCACACTAGTGGAAAAAAGAGCCTTTTTCCCAACCTTGTCAAACTTTCCCAACTCTGGGGTTGCAAAAGATAAGATTCCACCTTCCTCCTGCCAGCCCTCAACAGCAGGAGCAGACGAGAATGGGAAAAGCATATTCACATTCGTCATTCCACTGGTTGTACAGGAAACCATTCTCCACAAACACTCTGTTGCGGCTTGGCAGGGGTCCACTGACCTCTCTTTTGATCCTGTGCAGAGTCCTTGCTGATTTTATCTGAGCCAACTCACCCAGTGTCTCAACTGATGTGCTGGTGGTCTTCAGCAGCAGGCCTAACTTCACACAGCCTGACACAGGTTTTCATGCAGGTGAGGTGACATCAGGGACCTTGACAGTAGCAGCCCATTGAAGAGCAGAACTTCCTCAAAAAGCTACAGGCCCAGTCATATGTCAAGTAGCTATGGGCACCTGCCATGCCTGCAACACTGACCTGTAGGAGGCTGTTACGCCCAGCAGGTCCACCTCCCCCACTTTCACCAGGAAAAGCTGCCTGTCATAGCAGAGACCTTTTGCACTTTGCCAATAGTACAAGAAACACCCACAGAGATTAAAAAAAAAAAAAATACCCACTTCTCAGTACAAGAAATGCCCACTCCACTGAGGTTAAGGCTGGGGCTCGTGATGCGAGTGGGTGTGTCTTGTAGCACTGCAGGCTACAGCTGGAACCTTCTCTGTAAACTCGCCCAGAAAACATAACACGCATCCTAGATTTTTTCCACTGTTGATCTGAGCGAACACAGACGCAGTATTGTAAAAAAAAAAAAACCCAAAAAAACCGCTTGCTAAATAGTGAATGAAGTGCAAGAGGCGCATAGAGATCCTGTAAGAGAGGGAGAGAGACAGAGAGCAGCAGTGGTCGAGCGAGTTCACAGTGGATAAAGTGAGGGAGCGGCATAGCGACCCAGGAAGGGAGAGAGTGAGAGAGACAGCAACGGTAGTCAAGTGAGATCACAGTGAATGAAGTGAGGAGGCAGCGTTGCGATCCTTGAAGAGAGAGAGAAAGAGAGGGAGAAAACGTACAACTCACTCACAGTGAATGAAGTGAAGGAGCAGCATAGCAACCCTGGAAGAGAGAGAGAGAGAGAGAGAAAGAGAAAGAGAGCAGCAGTGGGCGAGTGAGCTCACAGTGAATGAAAAGAGTGAGCAGAAGTAGCCAAACCACATCTACAAGAGGTTGTTCATCATACATTCATAACTGTGCACAAAAATTTCAGGGTTACACACCCAGTAGTATGCACAGTTAGCTGCAGACAGACAGACAGACAGACAGACAGACACAAAAGACCACACACAAGGTCTCTTCCAGGGTGTTGCCTGATGGAGATAAAATTCAATGCAATAGTTTAAACTGCTGTCAAAGAAATAGGTCTACAGATAGACCTTTATTTTAAAGTATCTAAATGTATTTAGATTACACACGTGTACATTGTGAAGTTTGTACTGGAGAGTACTTGTAGTGCAACTCCACTCTGAGGACGCTGTCATTCCTACTCAAACCCACTATCACCTCTTCTGAAGCAGAGCAGCCTGTGCTGGAGTGTGAGGGCTGGTGGGGCTGCAGCCTGCGATATGGCTCTCTTGACACCTTCCCCACCCACCCCCAAGAAAAACCCTCAGCAAACTTTTTTGGGGGTAGTGTGTAGCGCCCCCCCTCCCCTCCTGACGTCATGTCTGGAGGCTGGCTGTTCAGTCTGACACTTAAACTCCGCTTCACCTCTAACAGCAAAACTTTACTTGAGTTTTCAATCTCATCTGACCGCGGACCAAGTCAAGTATCGCTCCCAGGACCCGCAGCAGCCCGGATCCCGTCACTACCCCGCTACAAGAAGAAATAAAACGGTGCTGTAGCCAGTTATACACCCTAGGACCATTTTCACATGCCCTGTTTTATTTTTAACTTCCCCAAGTCAAGCCTTCGTTTTTGTTGGATATTTGTCTATTCCCATGCCGGGTTGGAAGTCGATGCCTAGAGGAATATGCGCAGGGGTAGAGAAGTTTTTCCTTTGAAGTGACAGGAGTTGTTCTTTTACACCGAGCTGAAACAAACCTGAGCCTCTGTGTGTGTGTTTGTGTGTGTGTGTGTGTGTGTGTGTCTTTTTTTTTTTTTTTTTTTTTTTTTTTTTTTTTTTTTTAAGGAATTTCCCTTCCCAAACTTTCCCTTCTTTTCTTATTCTTTCCCCCCTAGCGGATTCGGTGTGGACATGGCTTGGATTAGATGGAACCTCTTACTTTCCATAGGTTTATTCGTTTCTCCGGTATTTGTATCCATGGAGCCGCAGAGCCAGAGCAGCTTCAGGAGACTGTATGTGCTGCAGCCCGGACCGGGACCAGGACAGGGTCTGGCCGGAGCTGACGGGGTACGCGTCAGCTCCATCTCGTCGCGTCCCGGCGCGGCGGGGCAGCCTCACTCATACAACGTGGAGCTCACCGCCAGCTTTGGCGGCCAGATCCGGACCCGCAGAATGGGAAACCAAGCGAATCCAATCCCGCAGTTTGCTCAGCATCAGTCGGTCGTCCGGCACAGCAGCAGCAGCCAGACCGGACACCCGCAAAACCAGCAGAACCAGCAGATGAAACTGACTGGGTAAGAAACTCCTGGACGAGTTCACAGTCAGTCAAATAATCCATCCTGTCACTGCCATCTGCCTGACAATACCCACTATTAGGGATACTGAATATAAGCTGTCGCTTAGCTGTAGCTACACTGTACATCAAATTTTGTACATCAAAAATATTTTCAGTATTTTTTACTGACAACTGCTTGGAGTCCACAAGTTAAGAATCAACTGTTGACATCTCTCTCTCTCTCTCTCTCTCTCTCTCTCTCTCTCTCTCTCTCAGTACAGTTCAGTTCAAAGAGGGCATATTGACTTGGAAAACAGACGTTTACATTGCCAAAGAAGCAAGTGCGAAATAAAAACAACAAAAAGTCTACATTAAACAGTGGAATTGCTGTTAGAATTATATATACAGATACAGGTATATACAGATCAGTAAAAAAATAATATCAAAAATAACTAAATGGAAGGTCATAAATGTTCCTGTCAGCCTTAAAGTGTGGTAAATAGGGCTGAATACCTCAATATCAATATTGGGATCATATTATAGGGATTACTATTGGTGCTTTTGTAAGATAAATAAAAAGATTTTTGATAAACATTTATTAGTAATATGGCTATGATAATAGAACAGCTAGAACAGTCTGATCAGTTCAGAAAATTGCATCCTTTTACTGT
Source organism: Myripristis jacobus (assembly GCA_900302555.1). NCBI lineage: Eukaryota > Metazoa > Chordata > Actinopteri > Holocentriformes > Holocentridae > Myripristis > Myripristis jacobus. Next base: position 39,196 of record OMLB01055636.1, read on the forward strand.
AATTCAGCCTTTAAAATCAGTATGCAATAACATGATATTCAAAATCCTAGACGATATCTGATGTCATATCATGATTACAATATAATATTGATATATTGCCCAGCCCCAGTGGTAAACTGCAGGTTTACCCTTCAGTGCATCCTTGGCTTCATCTTTTTTATAATCTATTTTAATCAAAATATATTTTACTTTGCTATAGCCAACTATTTGCAAATATGCAACTATTTGCAAATTTGTCCACATGCATCAAATTTTCATCTTATCTTGTCTGTGATAACTAAGAAAACCAAATATACTTAACTGAATGGGTTTAACTAGTGTCTGTCTGGTCTGACAGCATGACTTTGGCTCCTCAGTGAGTGGAGCTGTCTTGGTGACATGTGATGTGTGAGTACAATTCCACAGTAAACGTCACCTCCTCTTAAAGCAAATTCCTCTTTCCAGAATGTTACCAGGTCATACAAGGCTTGAGGGGTGCATGGTGGCAGTGGTGGCAAGTGTGTGTGTTCTTCTAATCCCATATTTATGAACACCAAATGTCGTTGGAGTGAAAGATGAGGGAAATCCTTCAAAGTAAAGACATTTTTGCAGCCCATCATCTCAAAATACTAAAGAGGAGACTGTTTAGTATTAGCATGCAGGATTATGATTAGAAGTTAGTCTAGGTTTAGCATTAACGTATGGTTGTAATGGTTATGGTTGTAACACCCACATTATAGCGTTCTGCTTCTGCAGCTAACAAAGTCATTGCCTTTCATAAAGCATGGAACTGATAACTGACTGTGCAAAGCAAACGTTTCCCCAGCAACTATTTCTGGCAGAAGGACTGTTTCACTCCACACAATTTCAAGTCATCAAAACACAACAGTGCTGCTGCTTTTTGGAAAATGAATGTGGATGACTTTATTCTGGTGTGAGGAAAGTTTGAAGTGTCTGAAAGTTCATTTTCATATCATAGTGGAATGAATGGAAAACAATGGCTGGGTAAAATGGAAGAAAAATTATCCTGGAGTTCTAAAACATGTTTTCTTTTGGAAAAGATTAACAGCAACATGAACTATATATATTTTGTAGATATTAGGCTAAACATGCCAGATCACTGGAATGGTACAATAAGGGCCCTATCTTGCGCCAGAGTCCCTAAACCCGTTATTTGGGGATTTAGCATTGCGTAAGAGGCGTTCCCCCGCAAAAGTTGCTATCTTGCGCACCTGCCATTATTCCTAAAACACTTGCGCTACCCGTTACATTATGCATAGGAGTGGTTTGGGCGTTACACCAGTTAAACCAATCAGTGTGCCGCGTGCCATTTCCTTTAAGAGCAGGATGCGCAATCCTAAATCCTAAAACCAAAACCCGTGATGGAGAGAGGAAGGTCGCGATTTAGTGCTATCTCTGCCATCTTCTCAGGGGTTCAACTGAGGCTAAAGCAAGGTGGCTTTTTATTCGGGAGGTGGAGCCGCATGTGCACGTCCACATGTGTCCAAGTGGACACGCATTGAAGGCGCCTGGGCGCGCTCTTGTAACAGCCCAAAAGTTCCCTAAAGTGTGTGCGCAAGATAGCAATTGTAGGGAAAGCGCATGAAACACGTCCACGGGCACACCTCCAGGCGCAAATAACAGAGTCGGCATAATGGATAGCGGGTAGCGTGGGCGCAAGATACAGTTTAGGGATAGTGGAAGCTGCTAAATGCGCAATTCACGGGTAGCGGGTGGCGCAAGACAGGGGTCAGGGAATTAATGGAAAGTCCTCAAAACCATATAGCATAACAAAACCAGTGTGTGTGTGTGTGTGTGTGTGTGTGTGTGTGTGTGTGTGTGTGTGTGTTGTGGTTATTTAGAAGCCTAACGGACATGTGCTGCCTTCATGTAAGCTCCAGTTTTGGAGTTTGGAAGTTGCAGCTTGTTCTATTAAAACCTTTTTTTGGTCAGAAAACTTTTTTGTAGCTGTTCTTTTATTTTAGAAATGAATGGACACTGAGGTACTATACATGCTAGAGCAGGACAAGAGGAGAGGAGAAAATGCTGATTGGACATTTAATTGACACTTTATCACTACAATCACCAGCCATCAGTTGATTGTGGTTTGGAGTTTTAGAGGTGAAATGTGTCAGCTTTCACAGCACTCCACCACATCCTCTCCTCAGTGCACATTTTGTACAAACCAGTGTGTTTAAAATCACACAAGGGAGTAATAATTGTCAGCCAGCATTTCAACTTTTATTCATCAGTGTCATGGGTCATGTTGAATCACTTTTGAATTTGGTTTTACTTTGTAAACTGAATCAATGTTGAAATGACAATGTGAGTTGAATATGGACTAACTTTGCTTTTTGCTCTGTGCTGTACACCACTGGACATTCAAAATAATATTAATAATAACAATGCTGACTCAAAAAAGGGGAGAATTTTACATTTTATACGTGTTTGAAGACATTACGTTAATTCAATGCACAGCTCATATTTTAATTTCAGTGTTGATTAATAATTAAACATTTGTTAAGCCCAAAAAAAGGAAATCAACCACAAAAGTGGAACATTTGTTTAACTGTTACACCTTAAATGTTATTTCCGTATTGAAACAATGTTTTTTTTTTCTTCAACTGACATTTTTTCAACCAAATTTAAATGTTAAAAGTCGGTTGGTGCCGGCTGGATTCATGCATCCACTTCATTTGATGGCTTCTTGACTGCAAAATCTATTAGCCATTCTACTGTTAATTAAATAAAACACAAAGATTTGTCGTCACTAAAAGTTACACAATGAGCAATAACAGAAGCCACATTCATTCATATAAGATGCCAAACAGGAACATATAATAAATCAAGCAACATCATTTTCCATGCTCTACATCGTCTGAACATTCCTCTGCAACTGAGGTGTAATGGAAAATTACCACTTTTCCAGTCATATTTGCTACCATGTGGGGTTGTTCAAGTGCAGCTCTGCTCATAATTACAGCGTTTCTGACAGCACTTGAAGGCAGCAACAAGAGACAGAGGGAGAGTGAGTGAAAGAAAGTGTTATATCATCAACAGTTTGTTTCTGGGTCAGTGTGTGAGCATGAGCATGACTATGCTATCACTGTTTCTTTGTATTTGCTGGTGTTAGTGATCTCTGAGAATCTGTGTGTGAGTGTGTGTGTGTGTTTGACTGTCGATCGTGTTTCATCCCCCTGTGCTATTTTGTATTTGCAGGGTGAATGTCTGTGGAGGGCAGTGCTGTCACGGATGGAGTAAAGCCCAGGGGTCACAGCGCTGCACGAAGCGTGAGTTTGCACTAAAATCCATACAACACAACGCTGTTTCCACACTATACACTTGTACAGTAACTCCATTACATGCACTTACACCCTGAATTCCAGCCAAAGAGCTCCAGGCATCCAACCACACTCTTTCCAGTTCTCGACAACAACTTTGAAATTCTGTACTCCTATAGTTTTTCTGATTTTTTTTTCATTTTTTTTCCCTTTGGCACCTCATTGATAGGAGGGTTTAAATGTGGGTAGTAGGAAAGCTCTTTGTTCCTGTTCTTCATGCATTGGCACATGTATCAAAATCCTGTGTACAAATCAGTACTAACAGAATCATCTGCCCACTGGCCCCTGAATTACACCACCTGGAACCTGGAACCTCTATAAGACACATATAAAGGGGGGACAAAATGCACACATTCACTGATAGGTATCTTGTCTTGCCATCGTACCACATCCTGAACTTGACTGGATGTTGGACCTTTCCTCAAGAGGAGAGGCCTATAGTTCTTTGAGGTATGACGAAGATGGAAATCCTCGTCCCATAAAGATTAAGAGATGTTTAGATCTGCTGTTCCAGCTTCATGTATGAGGGCATTATTATCTTGGAATATCTGAACATCATGAGGAAACCGTATTTGCACCCTACAGTGTGCCCTGTCCTGTAAAATGGCCCCATATTCGATGTCCAATATACCAGCCAATCATTCAGCCAAACCTAGTGACTCTCGGTAGATGGTGCTATACCAGTGCAGATCTGCTGCCAAGTTTACCAGCTGGCAGCAGACATTGTGACTTGAGGGCTTTCATTGTCCTCTCCCAAATGTAAACTTATTTGGGTGGAGTAAGGCGGCTGAAAGACTTATCAGACCAGATTACTTTTTCCCATTGCCCAGGGGATCAGGTTTTGTGCTCTTTATGTGAGGTTATGCGTCTTCCCGGCTATAAATACCAACTTTGTGAGGCTTAGTACTGTCTCAGTTGGGACTGTGCTGCAGAGATATTAAAGGTATAGTTCACTTACTTTGAAAACTGTGATATTATTTCACTTCCCCCTAGTTGTTTTATAGGACTGCAGTGGCTCTATCTTCCTCTCATTGTTACTGAGTGCTGGATACTGGCTGGATGCTCCAAATGCTAACTGTTAGCCTCCTGCCATTAGGGTGGACTTCGCCCTGGCTAACATTCTTAAAAATAACTCCCCTCTATCACATGTTTCTTGCACTTTTCAGGCACCTGCCATCCACCGGAGGACCAGCACAGAGAACTTAGAACAAACATAAAAATAGTTATCAATTTTTTTGCCATTTCAGGCTATAAAGATTCCGCTACAAATCACCAAACTAGCTTTGTTTATGTAAACATTTGAGTTAATTAAGGCGGTTGTTTTTAAGAATGTTAGCTGGGGAGAAGTCCACCTCAGTGGCAGGAGGCTAACAGTTGGCATTTGGAGCATCCAGCCAGTGTCCAGCACTCAGTAACAGTGCCCACATTTACATGCACACCATATTCCTGTATTATTCGGAATATCCTCAATATTCCGGTTGCGCACGAGTCATGTAAACACGTACTGAACCCGATTAAGGTCATATTCCGGTTGGAGAATAAGACCCCTGGCATATGCCTGTTCTAACCAGAATTTTGTGCCATGTAAACAATCTGAAAATGCCCCGTACCGGAATATTCAGTTACGTCTGTGCATGCTCGATTCACAATGAATCCTGGTGCGTCTTTGTTGCTATGGTTACTGCACGCAGGGAGAACAACATGGCGAACAGCAGCAAGAGCCAGGAGACTGCAGTCTGCCTTCAGCTAATGAAAGACTTAAATATCATGGAGTATATCGATGGGACAAAACACAGAAATAGCGACAGCTTCTTCTTCTTCTGTATTTCCGGCAGGTTGAGTGTTACATTAAATAAGAGCGTGGAATACGCCGAAACACAGGAATATGCCAAGTAACATGTAATCGGAATATTCCAGTTGCTGCAGCACATATAAACACCTTATTTGGAAAATTACCTTAACCAGAATATTGACCCAAATTGGAATATGGTGTGCATGTAAACGTACTTAATGAGGGGAAGATAGCACCACTACTGTCCTACAGAACAGCCGGGGGGGGAAGTGAACCAATGTTGTTTTTTACAAAATAGGCGAAGTATCCCTTTAATTCAGTTTCGTAGTAGGTTTGGGGGCTATAGTTCTTTGTTGAGTGCCTGTCTATCCCTGTTTCTACCACTTGCCATCGCTGTTCCTCTTCGCCAGTGCAGTCTATCAGTTCAGTTTTTGTGGCTCATGCTCCTGAAATTCGGGTGCCATTGTTTGGCATGTGTGGCTGCGTCATGTTAGTATGAAGCTCACATGTTAAGGTACTGACTGTCAAAGCTCCTAGTACTGCTAGTTGGCTTCAACTTAATATGATGTACTCATTCATATAGCTGGCTTTGTAACTGTGTTACTTAATTCCCCCCCCC
>OMLB01055638.1:0-21455 GCA_900302555.1 Myripristis jacobus
CACCCCAACTGCACCTTGAAATCCTGTCCATGAAAATTATGAACAGAATGGAAGACAAGAAACAGTCCTAGCAGAGTCCAACACCCAGTTGGAATGAGCTTGACTTAGTGCCAAGAATGCGGACACAACTCTCATTCCGGTTATACAAGGACTGAATGGTCTGCAGCAGCAAACCTGGTACCACGTACTACCACAGCACCCCCCACAGGAAAACCTGTGGGACACAGTCATAAGCCTTCTCCAAATCCACAAAGCACATGTGGACTATAATGTCAAATTCCCATGATCCCTCCAGTATCCTTGTAAACTGGCTGGAGACAGAGACTACAATCAGGCAGTGTGGATCTGGTAGAGCTGAATATACAGTATATAGAGGCATCTTGATTGCAGGATGTGAAACAGCTGGTGGCGTCCTGCTCTGACTCCCACATACGTCTTCACTGAGGCAATCACAGATGCAGAGCACACACACACACACACACACACACACACAGAAAGAGAGAGAGTGAGAGAGAGAGAGAGAGAGAGAGAGAGAGAGAGAGACTGGGGCAGTGGCAAATGGTTAGGGAGGAAAAGAATTGGAAGAGGAGGGAGTATTGGAGACTGTGGATTCAGATGTGACAGATAACTGGAGCACACTCTCCAGTCCCCTTTTTTTTAAAAAAGGGGGACCACCACACCTGTCTGCCACTCCCTGGGCATTGTCTTCCACCTCCATACAACACTGAAGAGATGTGTCAACCAGTCCAACAACATCCAGAGCCTTCAGCAATTCAGGACAGATCTCCTGAGTCACCTTACAGTTTGCCAGAACTTCTTGAAGGCCAACTGCAAGTCCTTCTCCATGGCCTCCCCCAACTCCTCCCATACCCGAGTTTCTGCTTCCATGACTGGTATCACTGCCGCCCTTTTGGCCTACCTCTCAACCAAGAGGTACCGGCAGAAGTCCCCTGTGCTAGCCAAACTTGTAAGGCCTCCTTCTTCAGCGTAACAGCCTCCCTCACCAATGGTGCCCACCACCAGGTCCTTGGGTTGCCACCATGACAGGCACCAATGATCATCTGGCCACAACTCAAACGTGGCACTTCAACAGTGGAGGTTTTGAACAGGGTCCATTCAGACTCCATGATCCCAATCTCCTTTGGGATCATGGAGATGCTCCTCCAGAGGTGTGAGTTGAAGACCTTCTGCCAGACATTCCCACTTCACCCTCAGTTTACCAGTTCTGTCCAGCAGCCTCCCCCTCCATTAGATCCAACTCATCACCAGGTGGTGATCAGTTGACAACTCTCCCCCTCTCTTCCCCTGATGCCCCTTTTCCACCAAAAAGCACCTGGTGCTAGTTCGGTGCTGGTGCTAGAGCTGGTGCTTAACTGGTGCCAACAAAGAACCGGTTTGCTTTTCCACCGACCAAGAGCCAACCGGAGCCAAGTCAGAGCCACGTCAGAGCCACGTCATTACGTCAGCGGAAAACGTGATCACGTGGGTGTGCGAGACGCTCGACCGACATGAATGAATGAATGAATGAAGGATACTTTATTAATCCTTTGCAGGAAATTACATTGTCACGGCAGCTTCATCACTTCGACACATAAAACTGCACACTCATACAATACAGTGGTTGCAGCGTCTCTGTCTCTGTCCGCCCGTATTGTCCTGAAGCCGGTGAAACTGATCAGTGAGTCGGGGATGATGTTCGTGAGCCACGTCTCAGTCAGCATATAATGCTGCTTTCCCGATACAGTTTCTGTCCCCAGGTGTAGCAGGATCTGGATTTATTAGCCATGCAAATACTGCTTGTGTCTTTACAAGCCTACATTGCAAGCCAGAGGCGAAAAACACAATTATTGCCGGCAACCCGTCGTATTCGTGGCCGGAACGAACGACAACTATGTTTAGTTATAAAACGGCTGCTTCCTATCCTTTCATGTGATTGGCTGAGCTGCGTTCCATGCCGTTGTAAAATCAGTGTAACCCACGGCCTCTCGGGGCTTATTGCTTAACTATACGTTTATAGCCATAGACATATGTGTTTATGTTTATAGCGTTCGCTGCTCCCGCTGGGTCTGTAACCCCGCCCACCAATGACGTGGTGGGTCGCGTCATCGGTTCTTTCTCTGGCTCCTGTTTAGCCCCAGCTCGGAGCTGGTGTTTGCCTAGCACCAGTTTGGAACCAGGTTGGCCTGTGTTTGGGCGGTGGAAAACCAAAAAAACGGTGCTAAGTCAGGCACCGGCTCCGAACCAGCCCTGGAACCGCTTTGGTGGAAAAGTGGTATAAGTGTCCTTCCCCAAGATACATAACCCCTATCTGCACCTGATGGACATCTAGGGACTTTGCATGGTAGCCTCTGCTATTAGTGTGTCAATTTGTGTGTGAATAGGTGAATGTGAGGCAATAATTGTAAAGTGTTTTGAGTAGTCAGTAGAGGAGAAAAGTGCTATAGAAATGCAGTCAATTTATCATTCATGTCAAAATCAGTTTTTTCAGCATTAAGTTGCTTAAATTCAACTGTTGATTCCTGAGGATTTTTCACTTCTCATCCAAGAAGCTTCTTTAGTTCTGACAGACTGGTGGAGAGACCTATCTGTTTAACATATGTGGGAACATTCTTCACGTCATTTATAGCACCCTGACAACCACCCAGACCACCATAGCAAACGCCTAGCAACGCCCTAGCAACCATCCCCAACACCCTGCAAATCGCCTAACAATACCCTAACAAACACTTACATCTCCACAACATGAATGAAAGTCTATATCATATCATGTCAGTATGCCAACTGCTTACCAAAACCTAGCAACCTCTTAGCAACCACCAGGAACACCGTAGCAACGCCATAGCAACATCCCAGAACACTGTAACATCCGCATAGCAAAAACCCCACATACCATAGCCATCACCTAGCAATGCCTTAGCAACCACCAACACCATAGTATTGCCTAGCAACACTGTAGCAACCACCCAGAATACCATAACAATCACCTTGCAACAGCCTAACAATAATCAGAAACTCCTTACCAACCACCCACACCATAGCAACTGCCTATCAGTGCGCTAGCAACCATTATGAACATCATAGTAATGCCCTAGCAACCACCCAGAACACCATGACAACTGCTTAGCAGTGGCCCCAGATACCATAGCAACCGCCTAGCAACACCCCCACATACCACAGCAGCTGCCTAGAAATGCCTTAGCAACCACTAACAACACCATAGCAACCGCCTAGAAATGCCCTAGCAACCTTGAGGAACCTCATAGCAGCCACCTAGCAATGTCCTTGAAATGCCATAGCGATCACCTAGCAACACTTTAGCAACCACCTGGCTGCTCCCCGAGGAACACCATAGCAACCGTTTAGCAACCCCTCGGAACACAGTTGTAACCGCATAGCTACACCACTGGCAACCCCAGTGCAGTCATCTCAAACACCTTAGCAGCCACTCTGTGTATACCATAGCAACCAGTGTGGCATGAGCAGTTCACCGTATGCCACATAAAACACTATACATGTAAAGCTGCAGGCACATTCAAAATTTCTCCTGAATTTTTCTAGTTTTAGATAGTTGTATTCAACCTATTCAAGATGCAGACTGTTGACTTGATTTGACTTGCCATTAAGCAGAGCTGCTGTCAAGTTATTGTTTATTCATTGTTATAAATTAATTCTTCTTTTCTGTTTCCACCAGGCTTAAAGTCCCAGTCTAAGCGTGCCCTGTCTACCCCACCTCGACCTCCATCCCGCAGGGGGCGGGTGATGAGTGACAAGTTGACTGCTTCTTCTAGTGTGGACCCCTCTGCCAAAACCATCAGTGTGCCCGTCTTCCACCTGTACCACAAGCTGCTTCCAGGTAGCACATGTACATTTGGTTAGGCAATTGGATGAATAGATAGGGGATTGGGGATGAATTGAATCGATTACTGGTGCAAAATTTTTAAGCAACCTTGATCATTTGTAATTTAAAATGTATGCTGGTGCAAGACACTCAGATAGGGAAGCACACACAAGTACATAAAGATGCTTAAGATTATTTAAAATGTGCGACTAGTTTATACAGAAGCCACAGCCTTCATGATGGTGTGGTGGGTTTGCATTGTTTGATAATGTTGTGCTATTGCTTACATTTCGGAATGCACAACCTCCACATACTGACAGCTATGAAGAGGTGGTGTATCCTAATATTTTGAAATTCTGGTCATATGATCAGGTGATATTTTGTGTAAAATTATCAAAACGAAGTGTTTTTATAAAACTGGCAAACTAAAGCAGTCATGTTGATGTCCTGAGTTGGCCTGAAATATAATATAGCCCTGATTATAAGAGCCTCTAATACCTTTGTCCTCAGGTCAGCCCCTCCCGGCTGAGATGACCCTGGCCCAGCTATTGACCCTCTTATATGACCGCAAATTGCCTCAGGGCTACCGCTCCATTGACCTGACTGTCAAACTGGGCTCCAAGGTCATTTCTGACCCTGGACTCTCGAAGACAGACTCTTTCAAGAGGCTACGCACTGAGAAAGGTATAGGACGCGTTTATGAATGAATGAATGAGTGAATGACTTCTTTGTTTTTTGTCATGCTGCATTGGTGGGCCATCCCACATGAAATTACCCGACACCATTATATTATATTACTGATTTACTTGGAAGAGGAGTATCAGTTTGTGTTTTAGGTGGAAATCCATCAGAGGCAAAATTTGTTAAAAGAATTTTCAGTATTTCTTGAATCAAGGTGCATCTTTTGGACCATGGTTTATAATTTTATTTCTGTTTGCATGCAAACAATATGCTTTACTCTCTAAATGCAGTCTTTGCATTGCTATCTTTTTGAAACATACCCACTTCCTTTGGCACATTGTTCTTATCTTAATGCTCTTTAACAGTGCAGTTGAGGTTTGTGCTCAAAAACCAAAATTCAGATCTTTGATGTTGTCTAACAACGCTTGTTCAACTGATAATGAATAAGAGACTTAGTTTTCCTTCTAAATGTAAACACAGACTCTGTTGCATGGTCACTCATGTACACAATGGCATAGCGCTCCAGCAAAAATGGTCAATGTTTGTAGCTATTCTCCTATCCATCAGAAGAGAAATCACACACATGGGTGCCCATACATTTATAAAGGGGGTGGACAAAATATGGGAAACCACTAATAAGCATTGAGTTGGCAATCATTTACAGGTAATCTGTCAGTGTCGCTAAATTGATGAAAACGGGGTGAATGAAGTGAAGTGGGGGCTTCCTATACATTATCTGTGTTATTGCACTGTTACTTAGCAAAGATATTTCTCGCTCGATATTTCTTCAGTTGACATGAAATGTTTTATAATTATGTTATTGTGAGCAAAATGATTTCACAACTTTGTCAAAAATGTAGTTCTGCATAACTGCAACCAGATTACGGGTGCAACAATTAGTACACATTGTTGACAAAAATCGATGACAAAATTAATTGCCGACGAATTTAATTGTTGATAATTAGTCGGTTACATAATCGCACGTGTTTTTCCTGAGCTGTGTTGCTGAAGGGTGAGCTTCCAGATTTGTAAAATAAGCCATCTGGCCAAAAGAGTGGCATAAGCCACTGTATCTGATTGGGCACGGGAAAGCGGGTAACCCACAGGTAAAATTCCAAACAGAGCTGTAGTTCAGTCTTGCCCAAATTCAGTTTGTATCCTGATATTGTACCAAAATCTTCCAAGATTGAGATGACCGCAGGTAAGGAAGCATTCGGGGAGGATATAAATAAAAGAAGGTCATCCACGTACAGCAAGACCTTTTGCTCTACACCGCCACGGAGGATACCGTGAAAGTCATTACTGGATCTAAGTTTAATTGCCAGCGGTTTGATCGTAAGGGCGAACAGCGAGGGAGACAGCGGACAACCCTGCCATGTTCCACGCTGTAATGAGAAATATGTAGAAGACATATTATTTGTCCGCACAGAGGCTACAGGAGCCAAATAGAGAATTTCATCCAAGACAAAAATCTGGAGCCAAAATCAAATCTCTGGAGAGTGCTTATGAGGTACCCCCACTCAACGCGGTCGAAGGCCTTCTCTCCATCGAGTGAGACCACCACCTCAGGTTTCTCAGATGGCGGGCAGTACAAAATATTAAAAAGCCGCCTTAGGTTAAAGAATGAGTGCCTACTTCTCATAAAACCAGTTTGGTCCGAATGTATTACTTTATGTAAAGTATTCTCTAGGCGGCTTGCTAACAATTTTGCCAGTATTTTGTAATCTGAGTTTAGCAAGGATACAGGACGGTACGATCTGAGGTCTAGGGGGTCCTTATTTTTCTTTAAAAGAAGCGAAATGGAAGCTTGGTAAAAACTAGGAGGGAGAGTAATTTTTCCCATAATTTTCTCAAACACTTAGCAGAGGAGTGGAGAGAGTTGTGCAGAAAATACCTTATAAAAATCATTCGGAAAGCCATCAGGGCCAGGCATTGTCCCACTTTTAGTAGAGGAGATAGCTACCTCCTCTGATGTAATTTTAAGGTCCAGCCTGTCACGGTGTTCCAAATCAATCGTGGGGATATCTAAATCCTCAAAAAAAGAATTGAACAACTGCGAATCAAGAGGAGATTCTGAGGTATAAAGGGATGTATAAAATTTTTTAAAATGATCGTTTATCTCCTCATGATCCATGGTGACAAATCCTGACTCAGTTCTTATCTGGCGAATTAAGCGAGAGGCCTCAGATTTCCGGATCTGATGAGCAAGCAATTTACTGATCTTGTCACCCTGTTCATAAACTCTATAGCAGGCCTAATAAGTAAGATCATCATATTCAGTTTGAAGCAGCAGACGCTGTTTGTATAGATCTGGTAGGGTATCTACTGCATATTGTTCATCCAATGCGGAAATCGAAAGACTGATCTCGCGAAGCCGTTGAATACGAGTTTTGTTAAGATTGGCAGTATAGGAGATTATCTGGCCACGCAGAAATGCCTTGAGTGTTTCCCATATTGTGGCATAAGACATGCCTGGAGTTGAATTTATTTCTAGGAATGAGGTAATCTCTGTGGAGATAAACTGAACAAATTTCTTGTCCGAGAGCAAAAGTGAGTTTAGACGCCACCGGCAACACCTGGGAGGGCCCTGTGGTAGTGTCATCTTCAGAATCAGAGGAGCATGATCGGAAATAACTATACTCTCGTATGAAGAATTCTGAATGTTGGGCAAGAGTTTTTTATCTATAAAAAACATAATCTATGTGGGAGTAGGTTCTGTGAACATGAGGAAAAAAAGAGTATTGTTTAACTGAGGGATGTAGAAAATGCCACAGATCACATAAAGCATATTTTTCAAGAAAGGTTTGAATAAATAATGCACATTTGGATGGACCAGTGACCTTCTTTGAGGACCTATCCAAAGAAGGAGACATTGTACAATTCAAGTCCCCCCTAAGAATCAAAAAGTGAGTTCAAATTAGGGGTAGTCGATAAAAAAGAAGAAATGAAATTTGTGTCATCCCAGTTTGGGGCGTAAACGTTCGCTAATACAAGGGAGACGGAAAATAGTTTACCAGTAACTATAATGTACCATCTTTTGGGATCGGCAGCTATGTCAGACATAACAAAAGGTGTGGATTTATTAAAATGGCTGCCCCTCTTGATTTGTCATGGAAATTAGAATGATACAGCTGGCCTACCCAGTCCTTGCGAAGTCGAAAGTGGTCACATGACCGTAAATGTGTTTCCTGGAGAAAAGCAAACTTTTAAACCTTTGAGGTGAGTCAAGACTCTCTTCCGCTTTACAGGTTTATTAACTCCCTTCACATTCCATGAAACAAAATTAAAGCAGTCATCACCCCTGGCATTTGTATCAATGTTCCCTGTCATGTTTAAGTGTTGAGGTTCTAAGGTTATGACCAAAAGTGACTCAGATTGCACAAATTCACACTGATGATGCGATGTAATAACAAATGGTGATGAAAAATGAAGTACAAAAAATGAAGACAAAAATAGAAAAACATGAAAGCTAAACCACACAAACACCCATTCCCTCCCTCCTCCCCCCAAACCAGGCAATTCCTTCTCAATTAAGGTACAAGCCTATGCAGAACATGAACTTCCCATTAGGTGTGTGAGGTAACTAACACCCACAAGCCCCTATCCCCCGCTTGAGATTGACTTGATCCAAGCTTATCAATACGGTAGCAATATAAAAACCTACTGATCCCACGTAAAGTATGAGATAGAACCGGCAAATCTGAAATTTTCCTGCACGGCACTTTAAAGCAAAATAATATCTGAATGAAAAAAAAAAAACACCTGGAGAAAAGTGCGCTAAGCAGTCTGAAAAATAAAGATAACCACAATTAAACTGACCGGCGGGGGAAGCTTCAGCCATGAGACAAAGCCCGTTTCACTCATTAAAACTGCTATCTTTAAATGGCCAGTTTAGTTATTCAGTAATTACTTGTTATGGTAGTTACAACCAACGCTTTAATTGATTAGCCCTGTGCCCATGACTAACTAGTCACTGACTAACCAAGTCTTTACAAATGTCAAACAATGTAGGGGTATCTATATGTTTGGCTAAAACCTCCCTCTGCCGGCCATAGAGAGAAACAGCAGGGCCTGACATCGATGTATTTCACTCATGAACTGGCGTAAAATAAAGGTATGCACTGGTGGTACCGTAACAGATAAATATAACTCAATGGGCCTGATTGTAAACACATACTGATCTAAATCAATAATCAAGGCCAGGCCTGATCAATAAAGTAACATTTTGTAAAGGCAGCTGTTTTACAATTAGGAGAAAAAATAATTAAAAAGATAACTAAAAGAAAAGAAATAATAGAACAGGGTCTGTTCCTTATAATCCTTATAGTAATGGAATATAAAGTAGACTGTTTCCAGAATCAGGCAGAGACCTAATTGCTTGAAGTAGGCCTAAATGTGTAGAATGAAAAGAATGAAAATAAACGCCCTGAACTAAGAGCATACATCGGGAGACAGAATTGGACATCAGACCCTCAACACTAGATCTGTCTTACTATTAGTCAAACATACCTTTTAAGAGTTCAAAGTGTCCCCTTGTAGTGTAAAGACATTAATCACGTCAAGACGACTATTGTCCCAGCATCCGATCAAGGTTTTTTTTGTTTTTTTTCCCCCTTCCTTTCCCTCACTTCTTCATATGCCGCTGGATGTGGGATGTTGCCTCATCTGGGGTGTTAAAGGAAAAGTCTTTCCCCTCGTGAGACAGCCAGAGTCGGGCAGGGAACCATAGACCAGATTTCACCCCCGGGTAGTCATGCAGCATCCGTTTCACCTCCATGAACACTGCACGTTGTTTGGCCACTGAGGGAAGCATAGTCTTGGTATATGAAAAATCCCTGGTACTGCAGTGTGGACTCACAGGCACGGTGCAGAATCTCATTCTTTACGTGGAAAAAGTGAACCCGGAGAATAATCTCACGGGGTCTGTCTCCCACCTTTGGTCTGGTTCCGCGGGGGATGCGATGGCAGCGGTCAAGAAAAGGTTTCTCCTCCAATGATAAGACATTCTTCAGCAGGTCGGCTATGAAATCTGTAGGACGAGCACCCTCCACGTTCTCTTTGATCCCTGAAATCCTGAGGTTATTTCTGCGGGAGTGTCCCTCTAAGTCTTCACATTTTTGCTGCACCGCTTTCAATACGAGTATCGTCTGCTTTGATGGTAGACATCTCTGCCCTCAGCTGTGCAATAGCACCAAGAATATTTGCCTCGGAGTCAGAATTTAGGGACACCATTTTCACGTTGTTTTTCACAGGTGAGACCGTGGCTTTCTCAGTTGTAGGTAGGCCGCTAACAACTTCACGTGTTGCTGAGCATCTCAGTATCATTGGACACACACTGTGTGGTCAGAAATGGTCTCCAGTAGGTCGTCGTCACTTATGAATGAAAAAAGGAATGAAAAGGCCACCAAATTCACAAAATAATCTTAAATTAGCGGGAGCAGTGGGAAAACACGTCAGTCGCTCATTGCGCCCCTAACGGTCCCCCGGAGTTGTATCAGTTTTTAACCTCTTCCACCCGGGACTTTCCATTTGGACAAGCCATCGCTCTGCATCAATGTTTGATGGGCTTGTTACAGCCAAGGAAACCTTTAGAGAAATGCAGTTGTATCTAGTCAGGTCCACATATTAATATTACTCATGTAAAAATAAAACTGTGTGTGCAACTAGAGACATGACCATAATGGAGGTTAACTCTCAACCTGTTTCCAGTTAATAACGGGGCAATTAATTGAATTAATTTACTGAAGAAATACCTTTAGCTATTAATTTTAAATGGGGAAAAAACTTGATACTGATTTTTTTTTTATTTCTTTTGTATTAGTAGTGGCTAAATCAGCAGAGAGTTTAATAAAAGACATATTTTTGAATTAAGAAGTTATATATACTCAGTGGTCACTTTCTTAGCTCCACCGGAATGGTCTAATTCTGCCTTTTAATAGAGTTTATAATGTTCAGTTTTGGTTGACAAAGTGGAGAGTGTATGTTTAATTTTATGTTTATTTTTGAGGTTGTAGTTTGCAGATGTCTTGTACAGGACTACATTATACTGAGAGGTGTTTCTCATTTTTGCCGTCCCTATTTGTATACATGAGAGGTACAGAATAGTAGAAACACCTCTCAGTAAAATGCAGTCCAGTCCAACAGCAGCACAAACTATGAGCTCAGTGCCAAACAGAATTGAATGAAGAGCTCTATTACTGTGACAAACAGAAAATCTGAGCATTATATGTATCATAAAAATATACTTTATAAATTTATACTTTATAAATATTGGATTGCATTAGATTATCCAGGTGGATCTAATAAAAGGACCACTGAGTGTATATTTAGCACATGCTTAAAAGATAATCAATGATTAGTCGACTATCAAAATAGTTGTTAGTTGTAGCCCTAAACCACATTAGTGTGTAGCTGACATGCATGCTTCGCTTTTTAGCAGAACCACAGAAACATCTTTTGCAAGCATCTGTTGGCTACCCTGTGGACAGGGTTTTTCCTGCTTCCCAGAGTCTTGGGAAGTGCCCAAGAAATGTTTAAGGAGAACGTCTGTCTGCTTGGGAAAGAGGGGAACAAGATTGTAATGTGACAAGCTAAGGCAATATTAGCAGTGCCCACTTTAGATAGTCGTTCAACAAGGGATCTTCCTAGAAAGGAACAAGTGACTGCAACAGTTGGGAGAAAATACACCTCGCAAGCTGAAACACAACATAGCCTACATCAGATTAGCTCTTGGGATATACAAGATAATGATCTTACAGGCACTGAGCAAAAGTCTTCTGGAAACAAAACTATTGCACTACTCTGTTTTATTTTTTTTATATGATTTTTCTGGTCATTGTTAACATTTTTAGGAAAGTTTCTCCTTGCAAATGCACCCCAAACCTGCTAAGATCAGAATATACTCATTGACCAAGTACCTAGTCAACAACTTCACTTATCCTGCTGTTACACTGTGTCCTTAACAGTGTGTGATGGGATACTAAACCATTTTTCCACAATGGAAAGCCTTCAGTAATTTGTTAGTTAAACATAAATATTCAGTTATTTTTAGATCTTTCTTGGGGAGGCCATGGAAGGACTGATGTTTTTTGAACAGGCTTTAATTTGTTTAGCACTGTGTTTTGGGACATTAACATCTTGGAATATTAAATCAATATTACATCATGAGTTCTCAGTGTGTGCATCCTTGGTTGCTCCTGATCCTGTAAGATGGTTCCATATGCTTTGGCAATAAGATGATCATGCAGAGTAATTGTTGACCAATCATAGATGGTGGTATACCGTTACAGATTCATCCCCATGTTAACCAGCTGGCTACAGACATTGTGGGTTAAAGGCTTTTCTTTTTTTTTTTTTAGCTTTCTCTAACTATAAGCCTCTCTTGTATATAGGAAAAGTTCAACTCATTAAACCAGACTACTTTTTTGTTCTGCTGGAAAGTGAGGACCGATATGTCTCGTGTCAGCCGGCAGTTAGATCCAGAGGAGCATATCTCAGAATCTGTTTGATGGATTGCTCTGAAATTTGGTGATAACACTGGTTACCCAGAGGATGAAACCTGGCAGCCTACCACAGTAGGGCATACATGTTAGAAATAAAGCATTTGTTTTCCACTGCTCAGGCGTTCAGGTTTTGTGCCACTTCCATCAGGTTATGTACCCTAGCGCACTGGACATATGCCAGCTCTGTGAAGTCCAATACAGATTTTTTGTGACTTCTCACAGGTAGATGTCTTTTGACATACTGCTGACTACTGTGGTATTTCTGTTATTTTGATCATACCCAGTTTAAACAGTATATATCTCCACTTGTGTGCTTAAATAAGACTGCGCTGTATTATGCCGACATTTGTGTCCATATCAGTGTGAGGGCACCCATGGAGATAGACTGAAAATTGTCTACATGAAAGCCAGAAGTAGATCTGTACTGCTTCCCCAGTGAATAATCAGTCCCTAATATTCTCAGTCACTCAGTTGCTCCTCTTTTGTATATTTGGCAAAGATCAAGTCCAGGTAAATCCAAAAACTGAACACTGCAACTCCTCTGGTAGCTCATTCCATGGGAATTTATAGCCTCCTTCTCTCTTCTCCATCCATTCCTCTGTCTCTCCAGAGATGTCTAAAGGTGCCGTTGTGGAGCCATGGTGGGGCTGCTGCGCTTCCTATGCAGTGTCCGAAATCAACTTTTTTGCTCACCTGCCAAGGGCTGGTAAACAAAGTAAATTTACCTGCCAAAAATATTTGCACTGGCCATAATAATTAGTATAGTTTTCTCATAGAGATATGTCACCTTTCCTATAATCAAAGATATTTGGTAGTGTATCATTCACTGAAGTGGTAGCAGTTTTAACATAAAATTACTCACTTATGCAACAGATGGTGATTTAATGTTGTTCTTGTTTTTTTCAATTTTTCTGGTGACCTCATTCCTATTTTGTTGTGTCTTGTTGACCATCCAGGTGGTAGAGAAACAAAAGTTTAAATTCTCCTGCAGCACATTAAAAAATCACCATTCTTATCAGTAATTCTGATAATAATCAGAGAATATAGTTTCCACTAGGGATGAACCAGTTGAGAAATTCTGAGATGATACCAACACCAATGTTTAAAATAACAGTTTGCCCAATAGGTGATATGATACTGATATTTTTATCTATGTATTTTTTTGTTTGTTATTTATTAATTTGTTTATGCAAAGGAAACACAAATCTTTATTATACACAAATAACTGAAGTCTTTTAGCAAGGGCTGTCCTGAATACCTTTTGGGACAGACTGAGCAATAATCACATAAATTACAGCCTTAGTCTATAAACACTAAATTGTTCATATACAGGCCATTTTCTTCAACTTTTCTGATATTATTAACTATGTTTTTATCAAATGCTATCATTAGGCTGTTATTTTAATTATTATGCTATTTACAAAACTTTGTCAGTGTAGACCTTAATATTAAATCTAAAATTACTAACAGTGTTGTTTCTGTTGCCTACGGAGTTGAACAAAAAGAAAGTGTAGGCTCTCAGATTATGTCCTCGATTATTGGGGCTGATGGCGTCAGCTATCCTGGTGGTCTGACTTGGCTGCTTGTACATGAAGTATTTCCAGCACTGGGTGGCCTCCGTGAGACTGGACCCTGTGCATCATGGTGCACAGAGTCTATGTGTAATGGCATAATGTGTAATGGCACTTTACCACTGGCAGCCCCCAGCTTTCCAGGTGTAGGTATAGTTACTCATTGCAAATGCAAGTTTGTTGTGCAATGGCAGAATATGCAAGGGCTGGTCTGTAGAGGTCCATGTATACAGGCTATGGCAACTGGGACAAAAATTGCCAAATCTGAACATGGTCTTACTGTATAGAGCCAGTGTAACAGACAGACAGTCAGGATTCTGTTTGATATGAAGTCTTTGTTCTGCTGCTATCAAAAGTTACTGCCACTGTAATTGGTAACCCTTATTGATCTGTTAACAGCACAAATTTTTACTGGCATTTAGCATGTTGTGGGTAATCTTGAAACCTGCCACCATGTGCAGAGTAATGATGAAGACTAAGGAGATGAGGAGACCATTCTTCTCAGTTCCTGCTCAGATCCCTGCCTTCTTTGGATTTCATTTGGTGATAAGCTGGGCAGCGGGCATTGGCTGTACAGAATCTTTTTGTGTGTGTGTGTGTGTGTGTGTGTGTGTGTGTGTGTGTGTGTGTGTGTGTGTGTGTGTGTTAATGGCAGAAAACGTTTCATGGTTTAAATATTGTTGCATTATAAATTTGTTACATTGCAATAAATATAGCCCAGTAGTGATGACATTTTTGATTGACTGATGACAATGGAGTTTTACCTTAGTCAGGGCTTGGTGTGCGTCACTTGTGGTCTGTCTTGGGCTGCTTTTAAGCCTAAAAGCTCTTGGAGTGGTTTGAAGTCAGGACTGCACCTCACCATTTTTTCCTCTCCCTACCTTTTCAGTCCTCTGGGAATGAGAAATTTGTCACCTTTTCAGTCCTCCAGGAATTTGAGCTCTTCATTCTTTGAGAGTGGATTCATGCAATATCCATTGCTTGTTAGATGTTACAGTAACATTCACATTTGCACAGTGTCAGGTGTTGAATCAACAATGTTAATCCCTCTCTTGCTGTGGTGAATTTTGTCAGTAATTTTTGGGAGCACATTTACATTTTATATTTAAGTCACTTAGTTTAATATTTAACTTATTTTATCTAGAATGACTAATAATGAATGAGCAGGGAGGGATCCAGTGTCTTTCTCAAAGACACCTTGTCAGGACGTACGTCTGTCGCTGGGATTGCTGGTGACCTTCCTGCTGCGGGATGGTCTCTCTTGCTGCAAGACAACACTGCCGCCCCATAAAAGATGTGATTTCAGAACTTGGTTATATTTAGCCATCCACTTCTGCAGGCTTGACGGTCAGTACTAGGACGGATGTGACAACACAAGGTCAGATTCATTTTTAATGTCGTCATTTGGCGTGCACTTTCGGCTTTGATGATGTCAGCACTGGCAAATGTGCA
Source organism: Myripristis jacobus (assembly GCA_900302555.1). Lineage (NCBI taxonomy): Eukaryota > Metazoa > Chordata > Actinopteri > Holocentriformes > Holocentridae > Myripristis > Myripristis jacobus. The sequence goes on from OMLB01055638.1 coordinate 15,045, forward strand.
ATTCTGTTCAAATTGCTCTTTTGTCAACTGGCTGTGACTCATTCAGACATAGTTTTACTGCGTCATATTATAGTCTCAATCACAAGATTTTTTTTTTGGTCTGGTAGTAATTATGTCTTAAATGGAGAAGGGGAATTTTAAATTAAAAAATACACTGAAAAAGCATGTGGTGTTGAACAGTTATACTGTTCACCCCCAACTGCTGACATATTCTTGATAGGATATAATGAAGGTGACCTCTCTGGTGACCTGAAACAGAGGCTCAGATTCTGTTGCCATGATTTGCGGTATATTATTCATGTTTACAGTGTGTTTCTTTTCAGATCATTGACAATGGCTGTATCCCTGAGTCACACTATGCTCTGTGTTCATTTGCGGTGGCTAGAAAATTTTAAAACACTACTCTTCCTGTCATCTTCTGCTTAGCAAGAGAAGCAGCATTTATGTTGACAAAATAGACACAGTAGGTCAAGATATGCTCTCGTACAAAGACAAGCAAAGTCCAAATAGTGGTCAGATCATAACGTTCTGTCTGCCTCACACTTGTTCCAGTCGTGTTCATTGAACCTAGACAGAATGCAGTATACTTTCTCCCTCTCTCTGAAGTAGTCCATTAAGTGATTGTAGGCACAAAAGCTACTTTTGTGCCTTTTTTCTCTCTCTCTTGCTGCAGGCTAGGATGGCCATTGTAAACACAGAATCCATGCTTGGTGGCATGACTACAAAGCAACTAGGCTTGTTTGTTTGTGTGGAATGTTTAGACTGCTTAGTGATGCTTTGCCACACCTCAGGGTGTTTACTGACCTCCTCAACATGTTCATACTAATTGTTCATGCCTTCAGTGATCCAGCATATTCTGAGGTTAGTTTTCTAAAACCATGGTTAGAGTCTACAAAGCTGGTACATTCTCTGCATTGCATCTTTTACTACATCTTCAGTTCACTCGTTGGCACTTGTATATCTCCATGACAGACGATGACCTTTTAAGTCATATAGCTTTTGTCTTTACAGGCTGCAGTGGTAGCTGATTCACCCACCATGTATTGTTCAATGTTTATATTGTCTGCAAATGGGATAGTCAACCCATTTTGAAAAATTTACTATTTTTCACTCCCCACCCTAGCTGTTGTGTAGGACAGCAGTGGTGCTCTCTTCCTCTCATTGTTACTGAGTGCTGGATACTGGCTGGATGCTCCAAATGCTAACTGTTAGCCTCCTACCAATGATGTTGACTTCTGCCCAGCTAACATCTATCTATTAATGGAGAAATCTCAGTCTTTATGTGTGTCTGTGGCTTAATTATCTCTGCCATTGACATCCAGTTACCTTCAAACTTGGCAGGTGTGATGCTGAGGAGCCTCCACAGTGCAGTGATGAGTATGTGTATATGTGGTTCAAAAGCTGCAAAAATCCCTTTAATAATGTTATTGTTAACATTATGTTGACAGACCATGAAAAGCGTTTCTCTTAATGCAAGGGCAGTGCAGCACCCAGACAGCCTATAGCACACACACGGCAGTTTTGAAACGCTCACAAGACACACAAGTGTATTTGTTTGCTGTCACAGACAATTAGCAGAGCAGAAATGTGCAGTATTCTTTTCGGCATATAAATTTTTCATTAGATTATTATGAAAAGCTGTACGTACACATTGTTGTGTTTTATAAAGCTCAGTAGTATAGTGCATAAACCTTTTCCATTCCCACAATTAACCATATGAAGACACAAGTAGCTGTTTTTAAATCAGTTGGCCGCCTGCTTCGCCAGTCTTTACACCTATTTATTAAACAAACGAAATAAAATGTGCCATTTCACCCACTGTGTTGTGTTCTCCAACAGCCTTAAAATGAACTGAACTATCCTTTATATTTAGCAAGAAAGGCCAGGGACCTGCCCGTTCCTTCTAATAAGTTCACCAAGGTGAATGTGACCACTGTCAAGACACTTGATCAGCCATTATTTTTTATCTATCCAGTGTGGCATCAACCCTGTCTGGTTTATGAATTTAAATATTTAGTTGAAGCGCCAAGATTAAGAATTTGACAGCATGTAAACCAACGTAAGGGTCCTGTGTGCATGAATACATTCCATTTGTTTTGCTTTTGAAAGAACTTATCCTGAATAATATTGTCTGCCGTACTGCACTCATTTCATGTCTTGCTTTACTCTACTTTGCTTTACTCCACTTCTATTTCTTTAGAACGATTCCTGAAAATCAAATCCTTTTAAGATTCCTCTCCTCAAATCTGAAAAACCTTATAAATGGAGGGGAATAGCAGTGACCTAGCAGTGAACTGGAAAACATGGAGGACATGGCAAGAAAGATTTTTTTTTCTAAAATCAGTGCTGTGGCTTTGATCATGTGGGTTATAATGTGGAATCCATTTACCTCAGCCTGTTCCAAGTGTATGCAAACATATGAACATGCACATATGCATCCACACTTGTCCCAGAACTAGCAGCTCTTAAGTCCTTTTGCAAATACACCAGAAGTCAGAATGAAATAAATGCTGTCCTATAGAAACCAAAACAACAAACATCCAAAACATCTATTTTGGTTCCCATTCAGATTTTTGCTTATAAAGAACAGAGTAACTGAACATTTTTTTTTCCATTTTTATCAGTTTGCTCTAGAATGTACTGACTTTTAACATGGCAGCATAATGACACCCTTCTTCCCTTCATAAAATAATGAAATGAAATGAAATTCATGGCTGAAATGTTGTTATTATATGCTTCTAGCACACTGATGAATTTTGCTCTTTGCTTTGTCCTACAAAAAAAAAAAAAAACAAGAGCACTCTCCCTCTCCCGCACATCTAATCTTGTTTCAGCAGTCCAGACAGCACAAGTTCTGTTAGAAACCCTATTAGTCACAGCCCCGGTGACTTTTTAATTCAGCACCAAGCGAAGGGGAGGGGAAAAATCCCCTCAGTGAGATGAAAAGAGCAATGAATCATCTTTTATTTTCTCCTCTATGAGAGATGATGCCTGGCTTTTTGGAAGATAACCTATCAATTGACTGGAGCTTTATATTGTCATAAAATGGCCAGGTCCCGCCATCACACAAAAACAGTAATGGATTAGAACTGGTTAAAGCAGGGGCGTGTTGTTGCCATTCACCTTGCATTCCAATTTGACAGACTGACTTCTTCTCCAATGCCACCTTGTAGGTGTAAACAAGGGCACTCGGACCATATCCTGTATAGGTAATTTTCTACTTTTTAATCAGCATGTAGTTCATGTAGTGGTAGGGCACCACCTCTCAAGTGCACGAGTTAAGGCCTGTTAATGTATGAACAGCCAGGGGTTGAAATAGTATGCTGGACTCTGGTGATTGGAAAATGATGAGCACTCTACTCCTCCTGCTCTCTTCTTTGTTGCTTGAACTTGATTATTATGAGAATCATGAATTGACACCTCTGTTGGTTTCTCCTTTCCTTTTTTACTCAGTTTCCATCTGCTTAGGATTGTTGACTTTGGGATGAAGTGACTCATTTTTTAATGGTGCAAAATACCTCAAGTGTTTTTGTTTTTTAAGTAGGAGGTAGGGCTGGGTGGCATATTGACATATCAAAATTTTGATTTGAGCCTAGATATCATCTAGGACAGGGGTGTCCAATCATGTGCCATGGAGGGCCAAGAGGCTGCAGGTTTTCATTCCAACCAAGATCTCCACCAGGTGACTTCACTGATCACCTCACCTTGTATCAGAAAGGAGGAACTGATCAGTGAAAATAAATCAAGTTGAAGCTAGCAAGTTAACTAAATTAACAACAACTAGAAACTAGAAATGGCTGGTACACATATATAGTGATGCACGATATGAAAAATTTCAACCGATAACCGATAATTTCCTGCTTCTCACGGCCGATACCGATGACCGTTAAGTTCATATTTTTATATTTAATATAATCTTCATATAATTGTTTCAAAAGATTGGCATATCATTGCCGCTGTATGTGACCCGGGGCACTCCTGTGCGTGCAGCATTGCTTTTTGCATGTTAAAGTCTTGATCCAACCACTGAGCTGTCAGGCTTAGCATGCTGACCGCACTAACATCTGACGTCCATATGTCTGTGGTAAAACTTAAAAACTTGACTCCAATAATTTAACAATATGTTAAATTATTATTATTTTAAAAAGGTAAATTACTTACCAAACAGACCTAACAATTCAGCTACCAATGAATGAGCAGTAGTATGCATATGATAACACAGATTGAAAAATAAGCCGAAGTGATACCGCTTCCCTGAATAAACAAGCTAAGCCAGTGTGCTGCTGTTAGCCAGTGAAAATAGAGCGGAGTTGCAACTCTTCGGTTTGTTACACAATCCATGTCAGTGCGCTGCTGAAGTCTGGAAATCTTCTTTGCCTTTGCCATATATACGTTCATATTCCACACAAAAACAGCATTTCATTAAAATTATGTCAAATTCCACAATATTCCCCGTTAAAAATAGATTCCTTTTTATTCAGCTAATTCTGCGATTCCATCCACGATTCCATGATCGCGGAATTTATAGGGCCCTACCACTGTTATAAAAAATAGCGGCGCAACTTGGTGGCCGTTATCCTGGTAATTTCTCTGCATGAGAAATACAAGGTGTGGCGTGTGAGCGTGTGAACGGGTTGAAATGCGTGTGTCTCACGCCCAATACGCGAGACTTGAGAGCCCTGCAATGCTTTTGTCATCTTCTGCCACTGAGAAAAACGACCATGCTGGTGAAGACATGTTATTATTAGTCAGGCAGTGACGGGCCCAGGCTTGGGTCCTGCTAGTAAGGCACGATAGATGACGTAACCAGCGTGTCATGGCCTGTTTTGGGGCTACTCGGCCTGAATAAAATTTATCAAAAGAAAAAAAGGGCGGCTACTCAGCCTGCAAACGTTTCCCGTAATTTCATTAATTTATCGGATCTTTTTATCGGAAAAATGTACCTATCGGATCGATAAAAATGACGTAATTTTCTCCCAAATTGGCCGATATTTTATCGGTCCGATAAATATCGTGCATCCCTAATTATATATGAACTAAACATACACATATCCTACACCAAAACATTGGGCATCTTCTGCTTAATCTAATGGTGCCAGGGTTGAACCTACGACTTTGATCATGAAGACCTTCAGAATGGGCGGCTCTGCCATGTTTAACACCAACAGGTCGCACCAAGTCAAAATGAACAAAGATGGATGAATAAAGAAGTCTGGTGGTTCTGATGAACCCAATAGGAGCCATCTCTAAGGAACTGATTGGCTGACTTAATTGACATGTCCACTGTGACAAAACAAACACCTAGCCATTTGATGGCACTCTCTCTGTCACGGAAGGTGCAAGTTAAAGTTCATGCATGAAATTAATTAAAATAATTGGTTTGCTGCCTATTTTTTTTTTTTTTTTTAATGATTGGAAACTCTTCATGGCATATCTCATGCCAATGTTAATATTAGCTAATTAGACTTTGTTAGCTAAAATAATCTTAATTATCTGCATTGTAGTAAACAAAGTTGATTTATGGCAAAGCCACCATACAAACAGACTTCCAGGTAAAGCTCAACTCTTCCAAAACCCTTTTTTTATTTGAATCAAAATCAAGAGCCACAGGGATATTTTCACAGTTCTTTTGTTCATTTTCTTGTGAAAACAGAATGTTTCCATTAGCCGTACATGAGGTTTAAGTTAGGTCAGATGTAAACAAACTCTTCTTCCGATGCCGTGACATCAGTGCACATTGTTGTACGTTGTTGGCAAGGTGAACCACCTGAAAATGCTCTAATTTGTCGTCAACCAAAGGCCCCCGATATGTACAAGACAATACGTATATTGACTTAAGTGTCTGACATTCAACAAGCCCATTGTTTTGAACGCAGATGCTCCTCTGGGCCTGCCAGCGGAGTCAGAGAGAAGGTCACGGGGTCACTAAAGGCCAGATTTTGTCCTCAAGCCAACTTCAGTGTTGTCACCAAGTTTCATGGCAGTACAAAAAAATTGACATATTAGTATGCAGTATTAACAAGTTTTCCTGTTTGTGGCACCAGAGGGAATGTGATGGGGGTGTCATGACAATTTTGGTCCATCCTCAAAGAATGAATTTTGGCATCAAATTTCACTGCAATCCGCTAAACAGATTTTGTGATATGCCCCTTTGGACCTAACAGCTGATAGACTAACCAACATGTAGCTGCTTCCTAGCAGGTCAAAAAAACAAAACAAAACAAAACAAACAAAAAAAACAAAAAAAATATATATATATATATACACACACACACACACACACACACACACACACACACATACATATGTATATATATATATACATAGTACACACACACACACACACACACACACACACACACACACACACACACACACACCCACACACACACACACACAGATATGCATATA
>OMLB01055639.1:0-15664 GCA_900302555.1 Myripristis jacobus
ACCACCTGTACCCACCCCGGTGTTTGCAGACCAACGTGTCTGTTTGCCATTTCTTAATGGCTTCACCCGTCGGCAATTCTCCAGGCTTCCTAAGACCCACAACAGAGATGGAGAGTGGGAGAGAGGAAAGAGAGGGGTGGGAATGGGATGGAGGAGGTGGAGGAGGAGGAGGAAGAGGAGAGTGATGAGATGCTGAATATAAAAGATGTGAGGAGATGGGAGAAGACGGAGGCAGGGAGGCGGGAAAGATGCAGTAAAGATCCTGAAGGGGGCACTAGAGGACCTGCTATCATCTCTTTTTTTTTTTTCATAGTGCTCAACAACAAATAAAGCAGAGGACTCTGCAACATGTCTCCATCCATCCATCTACAGCTTAGACTTAAACATGCCCAAAGAATCCAATTTTTAAAGCCCCAAGGGATAGGGGGTTCATGGGAAATACCAAATACGTCTAATGCCTGTCCTCAATACATCCTGCATGGGGTAACAGATCTCCACTGTTAGACATATAAACACCTATCACAGATGACAAATGGGCTGCACGAGGAGCTTGAATGCAGCTCAGTGAGCTAAAGTGATGCTTAAGTTGTTGGTTTGTATCCATCCTTTAAGATGCTCAGTGTTGCTATTGTCAAGAGTAATGAATGCCTGTATAAAAAAAAAAAAAAAAAAAAAAAAGATGCTAGGGAGGGCCGTAATAAAGTCAGATACAGCTCAGTGGATAAGAAACTGTAGGTTTAATGCCTGATGATGGTCAAATCTTATTGCAGAAACCAGCCGGCGTTTTAAAGTCACAATGAAAGACTTTGCCAATGTTTACTGAGCAAACATACCGGCTTGTATGAGCAGCTCCAAAAAAAGACAGACTGTTAAATACACAGAGGCGCTTACAGAGACATAAAAATGCCAAGACACATATTAAATATCAGGAAAATATTGCTTACATTGAATACACAAGGATGCAGAGATGTTCCATAGGTTTAACACTATTTTTGCGAAAGACGCCAACATTTTAAAAATGAGCATCACCAATTTGTGTCTGCCCCAGTTCCCAGGGATGGAGGAGGAAGTGAGCCAGCCACTCCACGTACAAAGACACACTGGGGGGGTGGGGGCTTTGTTGATGGCAGCATCACACCACACCATCACGGCTATTGAACATTCGTGCTCTGGATGCAGGAGTTCAAAATGTACGCACAAGAGGAAATTAGCCTTAAAGCTTTCACCTCAACAGCTAGCCACCTCCGATCGAGCAGCTAGATCTTAGTCCATCTGGCGTGGTTCTTTGAGGGCTTGTCAGCCTTCCCCCCTGGACACTGGCTTGTTGTTAAAAACAAATTCACATTCCCAAGGAAGGATCCCAAACAGCTTTGTGTATCTGCTCACTGCTACGAGATAGTGTTCAGTGCAGGCTCTGTGGTTCTGTGATAAATTTCCCGTCCTCTGGTTGCTGGCTCTGAAAAATCCAAAGCATTTGATGTTAACATTGAGGCGAGGACTCACAAACACCAGGAGTTTTTGCAATAGTTTATTCTCGAGCTACTGGGTCTATGAATAGCTTAGTTTTTCTGAGATCAGTTCAAACTTGCTCATACCCTGTGTTCACACTACGAGGAGCTTGGCTGCTGGATCTCTCTGTTCTGGCTGATTGTGGGTGTTGCAAAAGGCTATGATTGCTATGATGTGGTCTGCAGCTACAAAGTTTTGAACCGCCAAATTGTGTAGTATTTTCCCTGCTTTGGTATCATCATTTTGCTGCTTTGGTACATCTTTTTAAAACAGCGAAAATAGAACATTCCAGTGTTGTATGATGTGTCTCCCTCTTCTGGCAGTGATTTAAACGATACTTGAAAGTCGACTTCCAGGTTGGGCTTCAGAGGAATGCCTTTTCAATCTTCACATGTAAAGAAAAACAGAACGTCGATACAGACACAAGCTTTATAATGACTGTGATCATGCACTGAGTGAGCAGCTTAATCATCGTTGTGTGAACTCTTTTTATAATTAAATAGAACATAAGAGATGTTTATTTATTTATTGGTAAAGGTTCCATACTGTTGTGTTAAATTGGCATAGCTTGATAGCAAGTGCAGATGCAACCAAGCATCAGTTTTGACACATTTATTCCACATTTTTCAGATAAATGTGGAAAACTAGGAGCATTTGAGTGGCTGTTATCAAGTGAAAACTGTTGTTCAAGGAATGAAATCTCATGGGGCGCCCTGGTGGATCATCTGGTAGAGCGTGCACTATATACTGTTAAAGTTAGTCTTACCTGCAGCAAAGGGCCTGGGTTCGACTCCAAACCAGGCCCTTTGCTGCAGGTCATCCCCTCTCTCTCTGCCCTGTCCCTCCTGTCTCTGACCACTGTGCCTGTCTAATGAAGCAGAAAATGCCAAAAAGAGAAAGCACATCGGTAGGACAAGGAGGTGTAGAAATTTGATTTCCACACCGACGATGACTGTGAAAAGTTGAGCTGTGGTGAGGAAGACGTGTTTCCCAGGTCAGTCAGATCTATAGGAGATGAATGAACGTCTAGTCAGCTGTGGGGCTGGGCGATATGAACCAAATCAAATATGGCGATATCTTTGACTGAATACCTTGATATTGATATTATGATGATTCTGAAACAATCACGACTTTCATAAGAGATTTAAGCACACAAAATTTCTGATGAACAATCATCAGTAATGTGGATATGACAATGGAACAACATGAATAGTCTCGAAATTGCATCCCTTTATGTTAATGCAGCCTTTAAAAACAGTAAAAACAATATTACAATATAAAAAATTCAAGACAATATCCAGCCTTATATCCTGATATCAGGATAATATTGATATATCGCTCAGCAGAAGGTAACTGGGGGTACGTTCTGCTACATCTCACATCTACAACTCTCCCCTCCTTTGGGAAAGCTTGAAGACACAATTCCCAGGCTTCTCTCTGCAGCTGGATTTGTCTCACCACCACAGAGTTATATACCGTACTCGTCTCGATGGTGACATGCTGTGATATTCTACACAATGGTATAGACTGGCACTATGATTTTCGGTTCCCTATACAGCTCTCCCCGTCCTTGCACTGCCTCCTTCCTTCCTCTCTCCTCTCTCCCTCCATCTCTCCCAGACTTGGACAGAGATGGTTGGCTGCACAGTAAAGTGGGACGCCCTCTTGTCCTGTCACAGCGGGTAAATCAGGAGCTCTCTGTATCCTTTCTCTCCCACGGCACATCTTTGCACCGACATATCGGCCTGTTTTTCTCCCCGATGCCACTGAGATAAGATGTCTACCCCCAGGGGTGAGCTGCATACACGCACACACACACACACATACACACACACACAAAACACACTCACACTCATCCCCAATGTTGGCTGAACCCCCAACAGAAGGCGACAGTGTTTGTTTGTCCATGTCCTGCTGAGCACTCCCCTGGAGCACGGCTGACACCGCAGCAACAGGCCTCAATCATCCACAATGACACACGGAAAACAACCCTGTGACATCAAATGGATAAGAGGAAGGAAGCGAGGAATAGACACATGAGAAAATGAAAACTGTATGAAGCTAAAATAAAATAAAACAAAACAACCCTCAGGGGTTTTTGAGACTTGGGTCACAGGGGAATTTTGAGACTGGAAAGAAAAGGTATCAGGTGGAATTCTCCAGGGAGGAAAACCGCCCTATAGTGGCATTCACTTCAGTCACAGCAGCTGAGGTGTGTTAATATTGGATTTTAATGCATCATTTCTCAACAGACTCCTAGAAGACAGCATAGAAACATTTCTAACCTCCTCTGCCACCTGCTAATCTGTGCTGTAAAAGAAAGAAAAGGGACTGTGTTTTGAAAATGTGCTTTGCGTCAAGTCTGGGACACACCGAAACAACTTCAAAGAACCAGTGCCAACCGAGGTCCTGCTAAAGGCTGTCTGCGAACACACCGCACAGACTACAGCTGACATGCAGCGTGTTGTGTGCCTGAATAAAGTGTGTTTTATGCTATTACCTGTACGCAGTCTGTACTTAGGCATGCTCAGAGGATAATGACAGACCCATCACATATCCTCCATGCAGAATACGAGCTCTTGCCCTCTGACAGACGATACAGGGTTCCACACTGCAAGCTTAATCATTTCATTTATAGTTTTAAACTCATTTGCTCCTACCTCTAACAGTTTTTTAACAATGCTGCCTGAGGTGAAGAGGCTGAGGGAATTGTGCAGTAGTTTCAGGGTGTTCGCCTTTGGTTGTGTGCAATATGTGCAATGTGCACTACATGGACAAAAGTATTGGACCACCTCCACATTTCACCTACAGGAGCTTTTATGACGTCCTATTCTAAATGCATAAGCATGAATATGGAGTTGGTCTGTCCTTGCAGCTAGAACAGCTTCCACTCTTCTGGGAAGGCTTTCTACCAGATTTTGGAGTGTGTCTGTGGGAATTTTTGCCCGTTCATCCAGAAGAGCATCTGTGAGGTCGGACACTGATGTTGGACGAGATTGCCTGGCTCTCAGGCTCTGCTGTAACAGAAAAGGGCCTTCCCCAAACTGCTCCCACAAAGTTGGAAGCAGAAAATTGTCCAAAATGTCTTGGTAAGACTTCCAGATAGAGAAGTGTGATTGTTCACTCCACAGAACACGTTTCCACTGCTCCAGAGTCCAGTGGCGGCGTGCTTTACATCGCTCCATCCAATGCTTGACGTTGTGCTTAGTGATGTAAGGTTTGGATGCGGCTGCTCGGCCATGAAGCTCCTGGCTCACAGTTTTTGTGCTGATGTTGATGCCAGAGGAGATTTGGAGCTCTGCAGGTATTGAGTCATCGCCACTTCTTACGCACTATGCGCCTCAGCACTCGGTGACCCCGCTCTGTAACTTTACGTGGTGCTGCCACCTGGTGGCTGAGTTGCTGTGGTTCCTAAAAGCTTCCACTTTGCAATAACCCCACTTACAGTTGATGGTGGAATATCTAAGAGGGAAGAAACTTCACCAACTGACTTGTTGCAGTGGTGGCATCCTATTACATTACTATTACAGCAGCACGCTGGAATTCAGTGAGCTCTTTAGAACGAGCCATTCTTTCACAAATGTTTGTAAAGGCAGACTCCATGGTTAGCTGCATTAATTTTACACACCTGTGGCCATGGGACTGAATGAAACACCTGAATTCAATCATTAAGAGGTGTGTCCCAATACTTTTGTCCATACAGTGCACTATTTTTGTAATGTGCAAGATGGATTATGGGCTATTTATTGTGACTGCTACAGCCACTGCTGTTTTTTGTTTATATGAAGTTTGTTTCACTGCAGCTGTGAATACAATTGTGTGCAGTATTTTAATCCAAGATAAATTTCCCCACGGTGACTATAACATATATTGTATTGTCTTGTATTGTTTTGTATTGTATACATCAGCAAAAATGATGCCTCCGTGTCTCTTGAGTATTTGTGGTTGAAAAGGGTCTTCGCGCAGGTGTTGTGTACTACAAGACCATGTGAGACTGTTCTGATTGGTTGACCACTGGGAGACAAGTCTGTTCGGCAACTCAACGACATGCACATTGATGCAGAAGTATCAGTGTTTCACATTCATGTTTCACATTATGTTTCATGTGTAACATGTTTGAGGTCAATTTCGGGTAAAGTTGAGCAGTGGAGGTTAAATCTTCGCCTTGAGCCATCCAGTGTGCCGCACTGGAGGTGCAGCGTAAACTCCACAACTACAGCTCAATTCAAGTCTACGGGGCCAAAACTCATCAATCATCTTGTTGCGGTGGAGGATACCTCCAAGTAAACCGGTTAGGCCTGCCGGCATGTTGTTGAGGAACATACTGTACTGCCAGTTATCCTTTGAGAGAATTTAGCAACAAGGACTATAAACACCACTTGATTTTGTAAAGTGAACCTTCTGTAGCACAACAGTGTCTTACCTCTGTTGCTCAACACTGACCGTGACTGGAATAAATGGAATAGACTTTAAAAAAAACAACAAAAAAAACCCAACTATCTTTTAAGCCAAAATAACTTGTCATGCGAGGAGACGTTTCATGCATCTTGGGATCCAAGAAAGATAAAGAATCTGAATCTGTTAACTTTTGTTATTCAGATCGGGAATATTTTTGATTACAGGCTGCAAATGGCGCTGCTGCTGTCAGCCTGAAGGCCTTTTGTTTGTGGAAGACGGTTTGTTTACAACACCTAGCTCTCTCTGGTTAGCTCGGTTGCTAGCTTGAAAGCACTTTTTTCTTCTCGTGTCCTGATTCCCTGCGGCCGAATGCTGTCAACTGTTGGCCCAGCAAGTGCCAACATCTGTCCTTGGGCTCAGTGTGTCAGGCCCTTTATGGGTGAGGACATCAGTCAGATAGAGGGCATTAAATCTGACCCCCCATGATCTGTGCAGAGTTTATGAAGGCCTGCTTTTCTTTGTGTCTTTCTCTGTCTCTCATACACGCACATAAATATACAGCCATCTCACGATAGCTATAACTAATAATTTGTTTTTGTGTTTACTCCCACCGCCCGGTTTGTTTTAGCTATCCCTTGAATGCAGTCAATTAGGCTGCTGGTGAAGCATGTCTCATATTCCAGCACCGGGCGAAAAGAGTGCAGATGCCTTCTGGCTAATGGAGTAATTTAGGGGAGAATGGTGGTGTGTGTGGATGGTGCTTCTGGGCGACCATGCTGGGGCTCACTGGAGAGGACTAGACGGCAAGTAACATTACAGGGTGTAATTACTTCAAGCACCATTAGGAACACAATAACCTCTGTGCTTAGCAGAAAACAAAGTCCAACACGCTCTCTGAGAGTGTGTGTGTGTGTGTGTGTGTGCATGTGTGAATCAGTATGAATGTCTGCACAAACCGGTCCTCCTATTCAAGTGATTAACAAGTAATGAGTAGATTGCTTCAGGAACAGATCCTGTGTTTGCTAACAAAGCGCCAGCTGAGGTAATGACTTGTCACTACAAAGTGCTCTCCTGCAGCACACCACGCTGGCAGAGGCCTTAGCACCACTGCGAACGGGGTAATACTCCAATCACACTCAGGTTTATAACCCATTCATAATGCCTCAACCACAGCTTCACAGCAAAGATGTTGTAAAGCGCAGTGTTGGGGAAAGTTACTTCTGAGAGTAATGAGTTACTTTACTTGCCATAAAAATGAGCACAAAGTTAATTGCTCCCAAACTTTTTTTCACTCACTTCAAAAACACGCTGTAACAACATGGCTCTGCAGCACTGAGTGTTTGGTCGATGGCTATGACGGGAACACCACAATGTGACAGACTGTTATATTATTATCGTCTTAAAAACATGCGTAATTTGTACACAGCGCCGGTCTATGCAATTATCATTGCAATTCAACTCCCTTCTTAGCGTCATATTCAGTGTTAAAAATCTTGGTTTTCTTACAACAAGTGGAAAAAAATCTACCAGTGGGATGAGATAATTCCACTTGTTTCCAATGCAGTCTCGTTTGTTCAGGGTTTCTTTATTTGGAAACAAGTATAAATGTGTTGACACAAGGCAGAAAAGGGCAGATCATCCCATTAGTATCAGGAAAATGACACTTGACTCAAGAAAATTCTGGAAACAAGACTAACACTGGAAGCAAGTGGGATTATCTGATCCCACTGGCAGATTTCCACACTTGTTCTAAGATTTTAACTCTGAAAATTAATTATTAGGACGGAGATTTTTCTGTTAAGTGTCCCCCAGGACAGTTTACATGTCTGTGCCAAAAAAAGGATTTTCTTTCTTTCTTTCTTTCTTATTGTCAGGGAATTTTGTTGTCACCCCACCAACATCATTGTGTGCCTCTCGTAACCCATGGTAACGACTATGCAGACATCCTGACAGGCCTAAATAGACTGGGAGGACTCATCAATATAATATTACACCAAAATGCTGTGCCTGCCACTCTTTGTCTGTTTTATAATATGATATCAGCGTGTGTGCATATGTTTGTGTTGTTTTAATGCACAAATACTATTGAGCCAGGTGATTAAATTAAAAAATTAAAACTAAGCTCATGCAGTATTATATGGTAGATAGAACCACAGGAAGAAAAAAAAATCCCCGCCGCCATTCATTAGTTTAAACTTCATCTGAATTTAATGCATTGTGGGGTAAATTACATTTCACAGCAGCGCTTCAAGATGATTATTATGATTTGCAAGATTAAGAAGATGCTGGGTGTGTAGCATTGCTAATTGTTGCATTAATGCTGATTCAAGAGCCTCTCATTTTGAGTGCTGGCTTTTATTCAACATTACCATAATATGGCAAATAATCACTTTACAAACAGCCTTTACATGGCGCTGCTGCTGCTGCTGAAGCTGCTAACACAAGACAGCTCCTAAAGATAAATTGGAAACAATTATTTCTGATAATAGTTTTGAACCCAAGCCCAACCCAAACAAAATGAATTAAATGAGAAATTCTGTCACTGTAAATTCCTGTGTCTCGGATAGCAGAACGTTTATATAAGATGAAAAAAAAAAAAGAAAAAGAATAAGAGTTTAACCAGCATGAACTCTTCCACATTATTCCTGAGAATCTAGTCCATGTTTGGGCCCAAATACATTGAATATATAGGAAACTGTCAAAGGCATCACTGCTGCAGTGACAAATCATCAAATAAATTAAGATACAGTATATGAAGAATGTGATTTAACATACAATATAAAGGCAAATACAACAAAATAAATAAATCAAACGTGCTTATGTTAATATAAATAAATCACAGACACATTAACCTTGAGATAGTCATGTAATAACACCAAACAAAGTGAGACCATCAGCAACAAGCCTCCACTGGCCTCCACGCTACATTTTACATCCAATAAATCCTGCTTGGATTCGGCTGCAGCGCTTTGTGGCACAAAACAGGAGGAAGGCGCTAACCGAGCAAAAGCTTTCAGAGTTGACCACGATGACAGATGGTGGAACGACTGAAAATCCTGCGGAAAAATCCCTTCCAACGTGTTTGGTGATGCCATGGCGGGGTACAGAGGGACCAAACGGCAGTCTCCCTTTTTTGTGACAGAACACAATGAGATTAATAGGAAATGTGGTCTCGATTTGGGGGGAAAAAAAACACCGGTTATAAAAGCACAGACGTGTTTGCATGCACTGTCCAACTGAAACAAGTGAGATGTGTGACTTTACGTGTGTGTGTGTGTGTGAGAGAGAGAGAGGGACAGGGGATGAGAGATAAGAGGCCAGCAGTGACTCCTGACTGAAAAGATGGACTGTTATAGACTCATTGATCTAAATCTCTCACAAAGAGCGCAGTCCAATCAATGCAGAGAGAAGTGGGTGCAATGCCACTGTCGGACCAACATCCCTCTGATATTTGCTCTCTCTCTCTCTCTCTTTCTGTCTATCTCCCTCTCCTTCTCAAACACAATCAATTCTCCCACCACCCACCTAACTCTCCCTCTCTCCCCGCCTCTCCCCGTTTTAATCAAGAGTCAAATTAACAAAATGTTTTCTTCTTCTCCTATCTTCATGTTAAGCAGCTGTGGACAGATGGTATATACTGATATATATTTTTTGTAGACTTGGCTGCTATAGTTATTGGTGTCATATGGCAGTGGCTGATGCAAAGCTACTTGCTGCTGAAACTTATCTGCCCAGACCTTTCCTGCTTGTCACGACTGCAGAACAGTGTGGGTGTATGAGCAAGAATGAGAGTGGGTGTTTGTCTGTGTGTGAAAAAAAAAAGGAGGGAAGAAAGGTGAGGAAGTAAGGCTGGCAGTGGGGAAGCCAGGAACCAGATCAGTGGCAAAAACCAGGCTCACAATATTCAGTGATCAAAGATGGTGGATGAATAAGACCCACCAGCTTTTGCCAGCAAACATTAGTGGTACCATGTAAAATGAGTTCTTTGTAATTAGTGTATTTTATTCTCAATTGTGAATATTTTTGGTGAGACTTGAAAGAATGAAGACGGATCTAAATAAAACAAAAACAGGTGGCAATGAAGCCAGTCTGAAACGTGCCTCACACACTGTTCTTTTTTTTCTCTCTCTATTTATCTATTCATTACAACATCATGATTTTTGCATAATGTGTACACAACACCTTCAGCTTTTGGGAAATCTTACTTGTATTGTGCTTAGATTCTGTTAATAGCTAATACCTTGTTTTGTTTTTCCTGCCTGATGATATCTACAACATTGCCGAGTCAGGAAGTATGCATAGAGCCTACTGTCGTTGTATTTTATCGACTATCTTGGGGAGAGCGGTCTCCAAGGAGACTCATATTTTTTATAGCAAACATATGCAGCTGTGTGTTCAGCTAAGGTCCCCTGAGAGCGTGGGGAGCGTGTTTGTGTGGGTGTGTTCACTGTGTACCTGGGAGAGGAGTAAAAAAAAAAAAAGAGAGCATGTTATATGTACGCGTAAAATGGGTATTTGGTGACAGTGTGACAAAGTATGCACCGAACATGTGCATGTGAGAGTTGTAGGTGCAGTTTAAAGGGTGTGTGTGTGTGTGTGTGTGTGTGTGAGTGTGGGACAGAGACAGAGAGAGACAGAGTGCGAATGAGGGTGTCCAGGGAACGCGCCACCACCGTCATCTCCTGTTAGGCACTCTTTGCTCGGTTAAAGACAGGTGAATTGAGGACAGCTGTGTGTGTGTGTGTGTGTGTGTGTGTGTGTGGGTGTGGGCGTGTGTGTTTGGTGTTGTGTCGTCTCACCTTCTGTCTTGGGGGGAGCGGGACGTGAGAATGAGACAGCGGGTCTCGGTGGGCTGCAGACCACAGTCCACAGAATAAATCAATAAAGAAGTGGTGAGGCAAGAGAATGAGAGAGGGAAGATAAAGAGGGGAGGAGAGGGACAACAGTGTTTGCTCCTTTTAAACAGAAATTTAAAAAGATAGGATTTTTGTTTTAACTATGATTTTTTTCCTCATTTTGAAGGATTTAATTACTTAGAGATCACATACCATGGCATTAGTGTACAAAAACAGATATTTGACTCACCCCTCATGCAGTCTATCCATCCAGTGCGATTTGGCAAGGTTTCCAGTCTGCTGAAGAATGCCAGCAAACTGATCCTATTGATCCACCCCGAATTTGTACTCCTTTGGGTCAGATAGTTTGTAACAAAATTCTTCCCCCCTGAGGGCTGTGGATTATGTCTGGTATGCATGCCTTTGCTTTTGGAAAGACCTATTGATGGGGAAGTTTTTGAAGGTTTGAGCACGGCGGACAAAAGACTTTTACACACACTTTTTTGAAACCTCAACAAAAGACATAGAAGCTACCTGGATGAATAGATTGCACTAGGGGTAAATAACTTTGTGTGTGTGTTTGTGTGTGTATTTTGGGTGAACTGTTTCTTTAAATTTGTATATTGTGTTTTAATGAGTCACCTCTGCATGGAGAGGATTTTACAGCAGTAGCTATACCTAAAACCTTCCATTAACAAGGCTAATAGGGTGAATTGTTAGGGTCAGAATTACAGCAAAAGTCTGTAATTTTTTATTTAAATGGATAAGCCAGGCGTACCTTTCCGAAACAGTCTTTGCTAAAGCAGCTATAAAATTATAACTTGGCTCTAAAACACTCTTCACAGGTCTTTGACACGTTGATACAGCATCAAAAACATCAAAGTAACTCACAGTACGTCTCCTGGTCATCCCTCGTAATCGCAGTTTCTCCCCCCTGCTGGTATAAAGGGGTTTTATATGGGGTTCATAGGGTTCATAGTCTTAGTTACCACAAAAAACAATCAGTTTTGTGTCAGTAGTTATTTTCCACTTAAAATCCAACAACCTAAATGTCTTTTCCATCTTAAATCTATCTTCTGTCCCATTCAACAAACACAGGTAGTGTGATTGATGTGACTTTTCCAATTACCAAATTTGCAGCCAGCTCATGGAAATCCATTGCGCCTCAACGCCGTGTGCAGTTGCCCCGCTATTATCAAAAATTCAAGTATAACTACGTGCAGAGCGAACGCGGCTCGAAATACCACTCCACCTCGCCGGAGACTGTCGATGTTTGATGTTCTTTAATGAAACATCTCACTCACATCAGAGCGCCCTGATAAAATTCCCTCACAGAGAAAGAGTGAGATGGAGAAAGTCGGAGGAAGGAGGAGAAATCTGACCTTTGTGCGCGTGTGTGTGTGTGTGTGTGTGTGCATGTGGCATCATGACTTCATGAGGATCCAGCAAATGACAGAATATCAAATGACATAATCACAGTAAGCCACAAGTACTTTATTTCTTAAATAATAAATCACCAGTTACTCTTCATGACTTTGACTATCTACTCCAGTATCACTGAGAGTGCAGAAAAATGGCTGAATGGATATTTTCATGATATACTGAATTACTTCACTCACAAATTGCAAGAAATAGCACCATTTCCTTGGCTTTTCAAAATCACCCGTATCACAAATAACCTTGACACATTCCTCACCGCTGGTATGTGTGTATGCATGTTTACCTGCATGCCTGTGTGTGTGAGATTGCATGTACTTTTTGAGTGCGTATGTGTGTGTGTGTGTGTGTGTGTGTGTGTGTCAGTGTGCTTAAAAGCATCAGAAGTCTTTGAAAGAACATCACAAGCTGTTAAAAGTGAGTGCTGAAGGTGATACACGGCAGACACTGGCAGTCGGTATTAACAGAGTTGGAGAGGATTCAGAGAGGGGAACAGGCTCTTATGGCGATAGAAGTTAAGGAGTGTGTGTGTGTGTGTGTGTGTGTAGGAGAAGCATAAGAAAGAGGGAAATCAGACAGAGAGAAACAGTGCAGGTATAAATTTGTGTGAGATAAAGAGGAAAGCGCCGTGAAGAGACCATTAGAGATAGAAACGTCAGTGTGTAAATGCATGCCTGTATGGAAGACCGTGTGTGTGAGAGTGCTTGTGTGTGTGTGTGTGTGTGTGTGTGTGCCTGCCTTTGCTCATCTATAGGTGCTTGTGTTAGCAGGAGTGTTGGCTGCAGTGCGGGAGCATCTGCACAATGGCAGACATGAGGCTAATTGTGATCGAGCTAACTCATCACATCGGTACCCTCGCAAACACATTAACGCACTCACACCCCAGTGATAACGCCTCCCTAAACAGACTGTGGAAAACACACCTCAACTAAACACACACACACACTCACACACACACACACAGCTCGGCCAGAACACAAGCTATAACTGAGTATGCAGTTTAATACAGTTTTATTGGTGCAGAGCAGCAACGGCAACACACAAACAAATAAAAGCTGATGCATTTTGTCTCTGATGACCTTCCTGCAGCGAAATCAAGATCAGCTTGACCTGCGATTAAAAGAAGCTAACGCGGCTAGCTTCACAGCCCGACAATATGTTTGACCCTAGTCCTGTGCTAGTCCAATTTTCGCCAACCCCCGGAGATGAATGACTTCTCAGCCGCGCTGTGTGAGTCACACGCAGCTCGGAGCCACAGGTGTGCAGCAGCAGCGCAAGCAGGGACCAAATCACTTAGCAACCACTTTGCCTTATTACCAAGAAGCCACCGGGGGCCTGTTAGTTTATTAGCAAGGTATCCGGCGCTTTTCATTTGCACCACTGACTCATATCTGCTTTCACCTGGGCCACGGATAAGATGTTTTTCCATTTTGTTTCCAAACAGCGAAGATCAGATATCATGCACCCACCCCGCCCTAACGCCCCAGACGTTACTGAACGGAGATATGTGATACACCTACAAAAAAATGCGCTGCGTATTCAGCCCCGGCAGTCTCACAGTCTTCTCAGAGCATTTGTCTTCTTCACAGGCATCTTTTAAAAAAGTCTTCTGACAGAGCTGTGAAGGGCTAAATCCTGTTCGCTCTGTCCTTCATGGCGATATCAACGCCTTTCACCAGCTGTTGTGGGCGAGTCCAGCTCAGCCCGGTTCAGTCCGATTCGGTTTCATCCAGCTGTGTAAGGTCCTCTCAGCTTCATTATCTTCATTTTCCACGAGAGTCCAAGTTTCCTAATTAATTCAGACCCTTTTGTCCTGCCTTGAAATTTAAGTTTGAAATTGGTTTAGCTCAAATTCAAAGCTGCACTAAGTAATTTTGCGCTTAGGCGTCCCCGAATGGCACCAAGGGCTTACTTTTTTGCAGCAAGTTTAGCTATTAGTGAACCCAGCTTTCTGTCAATGGGGCATTTTCTTGCTGCGGTTTTAGACAAGTTTTGGATTTCTTTCTTAAACTTCAATTTATTGCTTCCTGGGTACAGAGAACATGTCATGCCCGTGACTATACCACACACCAGAATTTCATCTGGGCCACTCTTCTCCATTGCATCCCAACTTCTTTATTCAGGCTAATAAGAATGACATATGTATGTAAAAACGTGCCTAATGTAACTTAAAGTTCACTTCAGTCCAGTTTAGGTAAGCTCAGAGTCCAGCACAGTCCAAAATAGGTCAGCTTAGCACCGTTCAGCTCAGTACAACTCGGCTCAGATTGTCTGCAGCGGCTAAAGGAGAAGCGCCGGTCCGGGTTTCTCAGTCCTGCCGGCTGGGGCAGAATCGGCTACAGGGCAGCCAGTGTATAGGGATCCTCACACACACTCTGCTGCTGCTCCTCTATACCACGGGCAAACAGCCTGATCAACTGGCACTGGACGCTGTGGGAGAGGGAGAGCACGCACACACACACACACACACACAGATACACACATACGTAAAGACGCACGCACACAAAACGCACCATTTAGTCTGAATAACAAACCATCAACTTAATGACTATGTTCGTTTCAATGAGACTTTACTGTCCATGTGGCAGATGTAAAAGCAGTGGAACAGCACTCCCATGTGTAGACTTGGCACACACACTTGGAACTGAAACAGTCTTTCCAGTGTGTATGTGTAACAGCCTATAAAGACCGTCCTGTAACAGCTGTTAAAATACAGATGGGGCTGGAGTCCTTTATTGAAATGTATTAAAACTCCTGCTACATGTTAACTTAAGGTATTAAAATAAAAAAGAAGTTGTGAAGAAGTTATTATGGTACTGTGTATTGCCAAGATGATTGGCTGTGCCTTTTTTCTGCGAGATGACAACCTTTAATTTCACCGTCACACCTGTTGTTTACTTGCCAGCATCGCCAACTGGTATTATGCAAGTAATAATTTTCAACTCTACATGAGGAGTTTACCTCCAGAATGCTATTCATCCATTTTCAAATAAAAAAAATGTTCATTATTTCAAATCTTTAAAAATACAAACTGCATTATGTTAAAATATTACTATTTCATCAACCAAAAACTTGCTGCGAGTTACCTGACATTTTGTGGGAGAACTGCAGCTCGGTTTAAATTTGTGCTTTAAATCATTTTACGAGATTGGGTATAACTTTTTCATGATGGGGGATATCTCACTTTTGGAACAAAACTGTTCACTTTAATTTTTTACTTTTTTTCCTGTCTTTTTTTTTTTTTTTTTGCTTCGCCTGGGCTATTACCATTAATTATCCGAGCAGCACTCTGGCTGGCTCACTCCAAGAACGATTAGCGGAGAGGAAGAGGCAATAAAGGGATGGACTTCTGCTTTAATTAAAGGGGAGTAGCCTTTTAACAGGGGGAGGGCCATTAAATTAGCAACATTACAGCGCCATGCATCATTGGCAAAGTACAATGGAGCATGAAATAAATGATGCGTCGAGCAGCGCCAGACCGGCTG
>OMLB01055640.1:0-25553 GCA_900302555.1 Myripristis jacobus
GTATTTGTGGATTGCTGTGCATTAATTGAAGTAACTGGTTACAAATTGGCTGCTGCTGAACTTTTAGACTTTTAGACTATTAAAAAGATGATGTTGGCAGATATATAGTTATATTTATTTTAAATGTGAACCAATCAGAGCCATTCAGTAGTCATCTTGGCAGACAGATCACCCAGAAGTATCCTAGAAGTGAATCTCGCTCTTGATTGGATGGTCAAATCAGATGTTCTTCCAAGAATCACCACTTATTAATCACCGTGTAGTGAAAAGTACAGGCCAAACTGTGTTGTGTTAAAAAATGATCTCTGTGTGAACACTGTCACCCTCCCACAGAGGTAAATTATGTAACTACAAACTTGTTTCATCTATTCACAATTCACATCCCCTGTTGAAACCTTTTTTTTTTAACTTTACCATCACAAATGTTTTCTCACGCATGAAAAGCTTGGTTGAGTCTTTTCGCTCATTCACACATCTGCATTTCTTCCACTTTTTTGTTTGTTTGTTTTCTCGCACATTTGAATAAGTTGTTTACCAGCTAAACATGGCGGTATAACATGGTGGTGTATTAGCTCATCTGATTGCATTGTGTTGTGAGTGGCAGTGAGTTGTGGGCCTGCAGAGGATGATGTGGGAGCTCAGTGTTTCTCACTTCCTTCTCACTTGACAGAGAGGAGATGAAGTCCCTCCAGGCAGCCTTGCAGAAGCAGCTGGATGAGGCAAATGAGAGAGCGGAGAAGCAGCAGGCCACGGTAAGACAGAGCTGACCTGACCATCAGCATCCGGTCCTCGCTAACCAGCCCCGTCACCTGTCACACAGGCCCCTCAGTGATCCATGCTCATTACCTAGCAGGCGACTCTCCGGGCTCCTCGCCTCACCACTTAATTAAAACTCTCAGATATGGCGAGAGAGAGCTTTGTGTCAACCCCCCAAAATGGAGAGCCTGTTAGATGAAAGGATGTCTTATAAGATAAAGTCCTATCGACATAATCAGTCTCATGACACCCCTAAAATTAGGCAGGACAGAGGCATTATGGCACAATATTCATGGCTAACAGTATGAATATTGTATGAATAAGCACTGATGAAACGTGCTCCGGCTCACTTTGCACTGGCCACCTCTCTGTTTTTGCAGTCTTATGAGAAAAAGTGTTTGTTCTTTTCAGCACAGAAGGCTGCTAAAATACATCTTGCCCAACTCAGTATGCAGCTCAGTGTAACTCATCCTCCAAGCACCAAGAGTTTTTGTTTTTTTCTGCCCAATTGACTGTCACTATACTTCTAATTAAATTCTATCCACTTGGATGTTTTACAAACACTTTCTGGCAACTCCAATGGCAAAAGAAATCACAAATGAAAGCAAAAAGAGCAGAATTCCATTAGCCTAAAATAATAATAACAATAATAGTAATAATGATAACATTGCTTTCTGTGAACTCTGCAGCAGAAGTTTGGCAATGCTAGAAGAGTTAAAATGTTAGGAGTGGTAAATTGTTAAAGAGGCCAAACTTTAATGTGAAGTTACTCATCAAAATGCCATTTGGCATTTTGATGGGGTCTTCCAAGCCACAGTGATAGATAGATAGATTTACTTTATTGATCCCAAACTGGGAAATTCCCAATTTCAAGTGTTCGCAGCTTAAACCGAGCCCATCACACGGCCCTTTGTGCCTCACTAAATTCCTCCCCCTGGGTTCAGAGGGTAGGAAGATCATTAAAAACAAAAACTCCACCGGTGCACAGTAGAACCCATGATGGCACTCCATCCCGGCAATTAGAAGTCTGGTGATCACACCCACTGACGCAAGTCTTTTCACCGGCTGTAAGATCAAAATTGGTGGTATGATTTTGCGGCAGCGCATGCCATTTATCCCAGCTCAACGTCCGCATGATTTGGCCCATGTGGCGACGCTGGCACTGACAAAGCAGACATCTCTCCCAGAGGTGGCAACCACGAAAACAAGCTCCTCCACAGGGAACTGTATTGGATTTACTCCCTCCACAGTGTCACCGCATGGATTTAATGAACAGCTGGACATTAGACCTTTTCCTATGAGTTACAATGGGAATCACATTACCTCTCTGTCTCTGTCCCTCACATCCTTGATGTTGAGCTGGGGTATTATTTATTTATGCTACCTTTGTAACACTGAGCGTATAGTATTGAGTCCAACTGACTTACAAGTTGTTCCAGATTGTTACAGAGTTCTTACTCTCACTGGCAAGGGATCTGCTTTCTGTGTAACAGTAGCTTTAATACCATGATTTAATGCCAAGGACCTGGTCCACTTTTTTGGATGTACTTACTGTATGCTACCCCTCTGCAGTATAACACTAAGCTTCCATTGAACTTATGACTTAAGTCCACTAGCCTCCTTTAGGGGTGGGAGATATAGACTTAGAATAATATAATAATAGTTCATGGTAATTTGTAGTAAAAAATGACAATAACTACAGTGTTTACCACAGAATGACACTGTACAGCAGGTGGGAGAAACTGAAAGGTTGAAAAAATGCCTATTTCTTATTTCACCTTAATTTAGTGTTTTCACTCCGTTTAACCTGCTCACCTTTATTGCCTCCCAACCCAAAAAGCACAACTTGTTTTTTGAATTTTTTCACCCACAATTCCATTTTCACGACAGACAGGTGAGCTACCAGGTGACCAACCAGGTGAGCTGCCATTTGATGTCAATGGCAGATGAAACCGATCGAAAGTAACGTGGCACTGAATGACGCCTCCTTTGTCCAATAATCTGTCATAGCGAGGCGATTAAGGTGCCATAATGGGAACAAATTTTGATGCCCACTTCTTCTAATAACATGTTTAAGACAGTGTGTGTCTGGGCTGGTTACGCGTTGATGGTGACCACAAAGGGAGTTGGGGTGTGAGTGATGTGAAACTAATGGCACCAATGGGATACCCTGAATGGCTTTAATTACATTTGTGTGGCTGTAATATACCTGCACGGCGTGGGAAACACTGAACTGATTCCTGCTCTGTGTGTTGTTGTGGGAGATGCTGTGGGCCAGGCAACAGGCAATGCAGAAGCCTCAGCATGTCATCATGCTGCTATATCGTTTATATCATGATATGACACTTTATTCATGTATAAATTTATACCGGTATTATCATGAGCACGGCCCTAGCCTCGTTGCAGTCCAGTGAGCATACCCTCAGCTGGATGTATTCAAAACCTGTGCACCGAGCTGTTTCGTGCTCGTCGAGGTTGTGCCTGTGCATCCTCTGCGTCTCACTCTGCTGCGCCACGTTTGCGCCCCCAGATAACTCTGAGAGATCGCCTCTTGTTCCCCGACCAAACTCCTTATCAACAAATCAGCAGGCTGCCTAATTAGCTGCACAGACAGCTAGCCATGGAACGCTTTTCAGATGTTCAATATATGCAAATAAAAAACTTGTCTTGTAATAGTCCCAGCCTCTTGTTCACAGTCTGGAGACTTAATGCTGACTGTGATGGTAAGATCAACATTCAAATCATCACCACAATGTGAGAGAGGAAGAGAGACAGAGACAGAGACAGAGAGAGTACAGGAGTACAGTGATAGAGTGAAAGTGACATTCTTGCCATTTTCTTAAAAACTAGGACAAATGCCTGTTGTATGGTGCTATGGTTTGGGTTCACTGATGTTCTTATATAATATTTATCACCCTCAAATTAACATCTTCTGCAGCAAACACACACGGTACATCCATACATGATACAAGTATGATTTTTTTTGGCATAATATTTACTAACAGGAAGTCAAAGGTAGCCATTTCGGGCAAGATGGTCTTCCTTTACCGTAAAACAGTTTTTAAGGTGATTTCGGATTACTTAATGTTGTTTGACAAAAGTAATGTACTATGTATGCCCTATAAACACTGATAATGTGATTATACGGCAGCCCTCAGACTATAGAAATTGTGAAGTAACCGTCTTAGTCTGAAATTGTGAAGTAACCGTCTTAGTCTGATTATTTTAACCATTATGACCATAGGTCATAGGTCATTGCCAGACAGCGGTGTAATGAGCGCAAATGCACGTGAACGCCGTACAACTGTACTTCAAATATGACACAGTGCCAAGCACCTTCAAATGGCACCAATTTATGCAGAGTTTCATGGGTTGGTGTGATTGCTGCCTACATGGCCAGGTTGTGTTATCATGTCGTGATCATGAGGCAGCCATCAGCACCACCCACTTGTGACAAGATTATGAAGAAAGTAGCCTCCCTCATGTGCAAATGAAGTTTTCCCAATCTGTCCTGCAGGATCTCTCTTCATGTTAAACCAAGTAGGGAAACAGGCGTCTTTTCTCTTCACCTAACACTTCAAAGTACAGCCACTTGTGTAAATTCACATATGGGGATTAACATTTTTCTCGCTCTTATTTCTTGGTGCCAAATAAATTCAATATCTCCTGTCACACACATCTTTTCGGACATAAAGCTCATTATCAAACGAATCATGGAAACTCAGGTTTTGGGGAAAGCAGGTTCCTGCCAGCAAAGAAAATGTTTTAATCAAACTATTACTTTAATCTGATTTTTCACTATAATCTAATTATTAGTGTGCATGTAAACGTAGTGGCGTGATGACCGTGTTTCATGTGGCATTACTTTTTGGTTCAATTTGTTGATGTATTATGCAGTAAACCGCCGAGCCACATTACATATTTATTGCATTTTCACTTAGATATCTACCCGTCCAAATCACAGCTCAGCTTATGTTTCACATCACCACACTCACTTTTCTGCCTTTGTTTACCTTCTGTAATTTAAATGGAACGTAGATTGCCTCTTTTGGAGATGAAAATACATGGAATTACAATAATAAGTAGGAGAGTTGTGTGCAGTACATATTTATATTTCAGTGTAAATGTACAGTTATGTTTCCTCTTCCTCTCCTCATTTTTAGTCCCATACTATTCCTCAGCTAAAAACCTAAACGTTGCGCTGGAGTGTTATTTCTTTTTGTTGTTGTTGTTGTTTTTTTCTTTGACACTCCCGGGGGCAACGGCAGTGACTGAAAGGCTCAAACATGAACTCTGATGTTATCATGCCACGCTCGGGGATATGAGTCAACCGGCGAGGTCTAGCTTACAGTCCCCCGGGGTTCCTACCTGCTATGAGGTCACCAGCGCCATGAGTCTCGATCTCGGTGACCTCTCTCAAGGACAGCCCACGTGTGGACCGTCTCCTCTGAGTGGGGCACAGGACGAAAAGCAGGGACCTTGACCTACCTCTTTTTCTCTCGCAGAACTCATTCCTTTAAATGTAGCCCCTGGCAGCAGTTTGCCATCTGCGGTTGGTATTTGAGCCCCTGACTGGCTGCTAAGCACAAGCCATGAGGGAGGAGCTGCACTACCAAGACATGCTGAGCTCATGATAAAAGAATAGCGATAAACAAAGATATCACTCTGACAAGATTAGCATATGGGCTATTAAATGAGGCGCACAGTGGAAAATAGGCAGCCGCTCGCTGCAGGAATAAATGCCTCCGCTTATCGTATGTGGCACAGTCCGAGGTGTCATGGATGCAGCGTTTCTGGGAAACGAGAGACGAACTCGCCTTTTGAGACAATAGTGCCATAACTTTAATCGTAAAATTTGACAGTGGGTTTATATGTGACTAAAAAATAAAGTAAAATAAACCCTTAAAGCCTTGAGGGGAGGCCATCTGAAGTGAAACACAGTGGAATCAAACTTTATTAAGTTCTATCATTTAGTTGGTACTTCTGTCAGTTTATTGGTCAAAGGTGTGTAATTCAGCTGTATAATATTTTATAGACTGTTTGAATGTAAACCCACCAACACTGGGCATTAGTGGTTATAATGAAGATGCTGATGTTGACACCATTGCAGTGAGTCATATTGTATATATCATTAAATATGTTTGTATATTCATAATATGCTAAATATGTTCGTGTATGTATGTTTTCTTTCTAGATCAAATTTCTTAAGATGGAGATGGAGAAAAAAACAAAAATCATCAAGGATTTACAGCAAGAGGTGAGTATGACTCAGGGCTAGTTTACATGGTTTGTGAGTCAGAAATCATTTTGTGACACGGTGTCGTTAATTGTTGTTGTTTTGTGTGTGTGTGTGTGTGTGTGTGTACCCCACTTTACCTCAACCTGCCATGTATACTTCCTAGTCAGTTAGTGATTTGCCCTGTTTCCCTCTGTGTATCCCAGCAGCCCTCATATAGCTGGCTAGTTTGTGAACATTTTATTGTAACTATGATTGTGGTCGCACCCCTCACTTAAACCACAGCTTGCATTGGGGTTGCACTGCGTTATGGTCTCTTGAGGCTAGCTGTCAGTGGAAAAACTGATTCCACTGTAGCGATGCTGGTAATCACACAGTGACTACTAATGACAAGTTTAATTTTCCTCTTCCTTTTCTCAGTCCCTTTCTCTATAAAAAGCTACATTATCTACCTACAGTGTGTGTGGCTGATTGCAAAATAAGTGAACACACCAGCAAACAGCCAAATGCTATCAGAAATGCAGTTTCCATGTGTTTGCCATGCAGGTAGGGGGCTTTATCAGCCAATGGTTCAAAGTAAATGGTCCGTTTGGGCCTGTGAACTTTTTATGTGGCCGTATGAAATTACACAAGTCATGATTGGGCTTAAAAAGATGCTGCACATTACTTTGATACTTTTGACACTTTTGGACCGTATGACTGATGAGGAGAGTTTAATAGGCATGGTTAATTTCTGTGCTTTTTTGACTGGAAGATTGAAAGACTGGAAGACGCGAGTCAATTATATTCATAGTTGATGAAGTCCTCAGGGAAAAAATAAAAAACAGGGAACAGATCAAAAGCTCTTCAACATTTTACCGTTGTCTCCAGCACTCCCTCAGTTTGCATAGATTCCTCTCTCGGCATGTTTGACATAATCAGTAAGTGGTTTTTCATTGGTCCATTGGTTGGTTTCTGGGAGGCCTGCACTTGGTTAGCTCAGTATCTCCTGCACATTTGTATTTCACACGCTTTCTCTGAAAGATGTTTATCTGCATACAAATAGCCACAGTTTAGATGTTGCACATGTTAAGAGTTACCTTTAAGGCAAGGCAGCTGGATTCGTGAAATCATGATCGTGTGAAAATCCATCTTCAAGTGATGCACTTGTGGACGAACAGCAGTGATTTGCACCAGTCACCATCGTACTGGAAGCGACGAGTGTGATGACAGTGAGAAGTGATGACAGTGGCGGCTCCTAAAGAGGTTAGCGGGGTTAGCACAGATGCCGCTATAGCATCAGTTACATCAGAACTGGAATCATCTCCCGACTATTGGTTGAAGTTAGCCCGTGGTCGATAGTGACAGACAGATGCTTCATCCAGTTATTTGCCAAGTAATTTTTGAAAATGCCTGCCCTCTCCTCCTCCAGTTTCCAGTGACAGTTTCTCAGGTGGTTGTGAATGATAAACCATCTAGCACATCAGGTAATGTCAAGACTGCACTTGAAAATTGCATTTGACGAATCCTGCTGCAACCTCTTTATGTTTGCACATGTTCTAGCTCCGAACCATTCCAACGAGCTAATTTTACAGCAAGAAAAAAAACCCCGAGTGAAGGGTTGTGATAATATGCCGGGTGAGAGGCAAAGAGTTCAAAGAGCCCGAGGATGGTCAGAGATTCAGTTCAGCAGCCAGCAGGGGGCTTTTATATGAGTGCGAGATATGGGCTCTCTAACTCCATAGGGGATACTCAGAAGCAAATGCAGAGACATTATCAATCCAGTGTTTTTCACAGTAGGGGCCGCACGTCATCACTGTGCAGCAGTTTGGTTTAAATGACTAAATTACCCATAAAGGAGGCCATTATTTGACTTCGTAATGACCAATTACAGACTCCTTTACCCAATAGCAACTTGATTAGGTAATAGAGGCAGTCTTGAGGGAATGACTGGGGCATCACTGTTGGTCACAAACAGCAGAATGGTGTTCAGGTTCATGTTTGTCTACATTTCCTGATTCCAGGCTAAAAAAGATTAGCAGATATTTCTTTCTAAATAAGCGCCCTCCTGCTGCTTTGTAAAAGCTCATTACCATAAGCCACTCAATGATGTAAACAGTATTGCAAAACAAAGAGCTGGTAAATAGCATTTCCAACCATTTGAATTGCATGAGAGTCTGTTGAATTGTAATTTACAGAGCCTTAAAAAATAAATGTTCGCTCTTTGCAAGAATCACAGTGGAAGAGCTCTTGCACAGCCAATTTAAGCTGTCTTCCAGGTGAGCCCCAAAGATTTATTCTGCTGGTAAAACCTGGCAAAGAGACGCCATACAAACAGAGCCACATTTTTTAGAGCCATTGCTCCTTTATCATTTAAGGGCTGTAGCGTTGACATTTTTAGGTTTGGATTTTTTTTTTTTTTTTTCTGTTCCAGATCTATCCTGGAAAAGGTCCTCTCTAGATTTGAGGGCCTTTGTTCTCATATACACAGGGGTCATTTGTGGTCAATAGAAGTCCAGGAACTTCTCTGACATCTGTGAAGCCCTGACATTTACGTTGAGGCTACATCCTGGGAATCATGAGCATTCCCTTGCATCTATAATACTCGTGTGGGTTACAGAAGATTCCTCGGTAGCAAAAACCCAAAGGTCAAAACTGTTTCAGCATTATCATTTTACTATCCCAGACTCCGCTGTCATCACTTTCATGGTACGGCCTCAACTCTGCTGAGGTGAGGCAGAGGGCGGCCCACTCCGACAATATGATCATACAATGGTGAAGATTACTGAAGACACTGATGTTCCAGGTTTAAAGCAAATTCCAAAATTAGAATCTAGAAAAAAGCGCTTTGGTGTTAGCCAAATATCCTATAATTTGATTTTGAGTTGTTAAAATGGTTATTAAAAATTGCGGGTGTGTTATCAGCATTCTGGTGTAATTAATTAAATGTCATCTTTATAGAAGTCATGATGGAGGCCTCTTCCTTTAATTCTCCTATTATCATGCACACTAACCGGCATGCAAAAGTTCAACATCAGTATGCAAATTGAGCAGATAGTGGACCAGCCTGGCATTTGCTTTGGCCCAAACTACAGGAGAAAGGAGCAGCGCTGAAACCTTAACATCCTCAATCCCACACTGACTTTAACATAATCAGACGACCAAAGGCCCAGCTCTACAGTAAATATTCTGGTTAGTCTGGTAATGCTTTGCCGCCCTTTTAGTCTTTGTTAACTCACAGTCATAAATTGTTGTGGGAGCTGAAAACTTTTCCTCAACGTCACTTTATTGTAAACTTTATTGTAGTCCTTGCTTCTCATTGGCTGAGCCTCGTTCAAAGTCCTAGTAAATCCCACAGAAAACCCGCACCTGGATCATTTCAAAGCCAGTGCACATTGGGAAAATAGAGAACTTTCTTGTTAATTTTGATTTACTTGATGGTTTTTGCTGCGCAGTTGGTATCTCACAAACTGTACTCACTGTAGGTGTTTTGTGGCACTGAGAGCTCATGCTGGCTTTATTGTTATGCTATCCTATAATCTCATTTGATGCTGGCAAATGCTATGATGCAGCTAGATGAGGGGGAAAAAAACTGCATAAAGGCATACAGCAAACTAAGTGCTTTCTTATTCCCTGGTTGTCAAATGCCGATGCTTTGTTACGCCCTTCTGTGTCTGATGTGTGATGCACCAGGCTTTCAGGTTTTACCACTTGTCATTGTCACGTGGTTGGGTTTAGGCATAAAAACCACTAGGTTAAAGTTAGGGAATGGTTAGGTTTAGGCACAAAACCTTTAATTGGACACGGTCTCGATCATGCATGAGGTGTGACGGTCTCAGTCCAAAAAAACAAAAGTCAAAAAGGCACTTCCTGTGCTGCAAACAGGAATCAAACCTGCGTCTCTTGTGCCTTATACACCTGCCAGTCCCTCCAAACACCTGCCAACCCCAGCTTCCTCGCTCTTTATCCTACGTCAGCACGCCCTGCATCTCATACTGACGTCTAAGGATGATTTGCTAGCTGTGGAGCTAATTTGTTTACTCCTCAATGGATGGAGGTAAAAGGCCAGCAGGTCGGGAAGCAGCACATTCAGCGACAATGAAGCCATGCGTCAGAGTTTGTTTCCTGGTTGTTCGTAGATACACCCACACATGCTGCCCCCTCCGTTTCCTTTCAGTGGAGTCACTGTAGTTTTCATTGACTCATTAAATGCCATGCCTCCTTTATTAATTGCAACAATGCTGCTTTGAAAAGGCTCTGTTTTGTTCAAGAACTTACATGAAAACCTATTTTATTTTGTGTGTCTGTTTAAATAATGCTGTTTTATAAAAAGAAAGAGCCACGAGAAGCCAGTCGCTTGCAGTGATTTTACAGTGGCTAAAGGCGTTCAGGAACTATAAATTACCTGTGCACCAAAATGTAGACCCCATGAGCTGCTTTGATATCAGGTTTTATGATGTCATTTCTATATCATTTTCCAGTTTACCATAAAGGAACTAAGGAAAACTGCAACTAAAGTTATTCAAAGTATAGGCTACAAATGAAAGCATATAGGACTACTGCAGATATCAAAATGTGTGTAAGTGTAATTTCAACGTTGTGTGTAATACATCCAGTGATAACGGTTCCTTGTCAGGTTCCAAGTCAAGATACAGCGTAGTCCTTCCTGTTTAGTGGCAGATCAAATATAAAAGATTTTTCCCCGCTTTTGATAGAAACAGTTCCTGAATATTAACACGAAGGAAATAGCGGATGCATTCATTTTTTCTGTTGCTTTATATTCATTTTCCTGAAGTTGTTGATGAGTCTAGGCTTTGCAGTATATTTAATGTGAATGATTTGTTGTGTTTACATCAGCCTCTCACTGCATTAGTTTTCATGTTGTACATGATTATAAATTGTGTTGAAATGTCAGCAGGGAAGCTTTGCGGCTGCAATTCACTGTAAAGTCATTATCAATGATTTTAGGAGCATTTTGAGGCAGAATGATTCGCAGATTGACTCGGATCCTGCTGGGATTCATCAGTTTCTAACAGAGCATTGTAATAGACAGCTTTGCCAGAAGCTCGACTTCTCGCTGCTGACGCTGATGTTTTCAGTCTGAAATGGCTTCCTGTCATTGTCTTCCTACTTTCATTTTTCCTGATGTAATTTCACTGACTAAACAGCAAAGAAATCATGCTCGAGACATCATCTCTATGTGATGTTCTCACCCAAAAAAAACTGATGGAAAGCTGATGAAGGCGAATGAAAAACGGATCATTGCACTTGATGTGCACGGTGACATGACATGGATACGATGGAGATAAAGTACTGGAAGTTGACAAAAGGTTAATACTACAGTCTTGCAGTTTTTGATTGTTTATTATTAGCAGCCTCACTGATTGATGCCACAAAGGCACATTATCCTTCTTTGTGATCCTCAGAGCATTGAGACGAGACAAAAAAGAAAAAAAGTGAGCATTTAAAAGATGTAATGAGTAATCTTTACTAAAAGATATCTATTTTCAGTGAAGTCAAGTCAGATCTATTTCACAAAGTGCTTTACACAGCAATAAAGACCATTAACGCAGGTACAAGAGAGAGGAAACTGCATATAACAAGACATAGAGCCAAAAACTAGTGTGTGTGTGCATGCACGCGAGTGTGTGTATGTGTGTTAATTTCAGTATGAAGGAAGCAAATCAGTGCAGGACAGATATCCCTGAGCAGTTACATCACATCCTGATTTGATCAGATTATCATGTAAAGCAACCAAATTGAATCTCGGTGGAAGTGACTGTTCTTGTAAATAGGTAAACAGGATGCACTAGATTGCAGTGATAAAATGAAATTAACACAGGTACAAGGGAGAAGAAATTGCGTATTACAAGACCTAAACCCAAAAGTCAATGTGTGTGTATGTGTGTGGGCTTGTGCGTACGTGTGTGTGTGGGTGTGAATGAGCATGTGAGGGGAGAGAGAACAACTTCACCAGATGTTGAAATTACAATTACTCCAGCAGTGTAAATGCATCGAACCCATCCTTCCATGTCTTTCCTTAATATTTGGGCTTTAAATAACCTAAACCTTTAGACCTCTAAAAGACATTTTGTTTGAAAATAAATCATCTCAAGAATTTTCTACTCACAACATACAGTGCATTCTGTCGTTGCCCCCCGAGTGTGAAAGGCTTTTTTCGCATATTACTGTACTCACCAGCTGAATGGCCGTATTTACCCGCTGAGACTCCTGGCGCCATCAAGTCGCTATCAAAAATGCATGCCACACATGTGACTCCTGCCGTTAAGAACAAAAGTGTCATGCCAGTTGTTAAGGCTGAAGAGAAATGGGGTGAGACACGAAATGACAGGGGATGGTGCTGTTTGCACTGAGCACTGACAGGCAGCACACGGCCCGATCAATCGCCTTCACACAGCGGAGACAACCGGCCCTGCAGAAATGAATGGCATTTCATTACCCTTCTTTACAGAAAGCCACAGCGGCCATGCTTGTAGTTTTAATTATTTTTAATTTTTCGAGATCACAAGTTAATTATTTTATTGGCTTGAGATAACAAAGCTGGTTTTCTCGAGGCACATTGACTTATTTGGAGATCATTCCTGGAGTTTGGGATGTTCCCAGTTATTAAGTCCAGTTACTGAAACTCGTGAAGCACACTCAAGGGACTCCATTGTCCCTCCTCCTCTTTCCCCAAAAGTTTAGGTTGTAAATAATTTGGCAATAAATGATAAATGCAAAG
This sequence comes from Myripristis jacobus, assembly GCA_900302555.1. NCBI lineage: Eukaryota > Metazoa > Chordata > Actinopteri > Holocentriformes > Holocentridae > Myripristis > Myripristis jacobus. The sequence continues at coordinate 12,714 of OMLB01055640.1, forward strand.
AAATAAGTGCCTTCCCTGCACGTTAAATCATCAACTCCACCATAGACACCAAGTGGGTTTGTCGGGTTTTTTCAAATCCACTGTATAATATCATTATTAATAATAAAGTTTATTTGTATAGCACCCATCAAAAGCAGTGTTACTAAGTGCTCTACAAGAAACACATTAAAAAACATTTTAAAAAAACACAGTAATTGATGAGAAAAACAGGAAGGAATAGGGAATAATAAAATGTAAAAAACAATGGATGATTAAAATCATAGCAACTATAAATAAAGCAACGAGGCTAAAGTGTAAAAATGAGTCAATCAAAGATTAAAACAGATTTACAGCTGAATTGAACTTAATTCAACTAGTGCAGTGCAAGACCCAAGTGTAATGTTAAACATGATAAAGTGCAGTGAAACAGTAGTTAAAAATAACAGAAAATTATAACACCCCCACGGTTTCCAAAGATACCAAATATGTGTCACTTTACAAGGGAATCTGGATTAAAATGATGCACAAGACATGTAGATATCTGCTGTTTGCTGTGATGCTGCAGCCATAAAACAACGGCAGCTTGGCTTTGAATATTTCACTCCACATAAATGTGATGGAGCTGCAACCACCAGAGACACAACATGGATGTACCACTGTTGAACAATATGTGGAAAAAAATGTGCTCCCTAAATCTCGACGCTAAACTTGAGGCTAAATATCAGGGAGAATTGGTGTTCAAGGGGTTAATTTATGTTGCGTAAACAAAGCTTGTTTTCTCTACATAAATTAACTTGTTTTCTCTATTGTTTTTTTCTCGTTATCTGGAGATAACGAAATAATTAACTTGTGATCTTGAGATAATGGCATTAAAAAAAATAATTGCAAGCATGGCCTTTGTCGACTTCCTTTGTCTTTGAAACTTGAGCACACTGACACACACACCTGTCACTCCAGGATACAATGTAAAGCTAGGTTAAAAAATAGAATATAAAATAAAAAGGTGAAGTAAGGCTCTGTAAAACGCAGAAAGGCCAGTTTATTTGTCTGTTATATGGCTGAGTGTGTGCAGAGCGTGCTTGATAAGGACGTGCATCCCGTCTTAGAGCTCCAGCTTCAGTGTGACGTTAGAGATTCAGTGCAGGACCGACTTCCTTGAGCAACGATTCAATGCAAATACATCACATCTTGATTGGATCAGATTATCCTGTAAAGCAACCAAATTGAATCTCTGTGCAAGTGACTGTTGTTGTAAATAGCCGAACAGGGTATGCTGCATTGCAATGGTAAAATAAAATTCAGTAAAATGCAGTGACAGGGCACAATTAGCTGTTTTTTGGTGTGCCTTTGACATTGCAGTGTGGGCTGTGGTGTAAAACATCAACTCGCTAAACGCATGTGCTCTGTGTGTAAAAGCTTAGCAAATTATTCCTTCAGATGAGTGTGAATACCTGACCATTAATGATGGCAGAAAAAAATTAATAAATGAATCTTTCTGAGAACGTTTTGTGTTTGATGGCACACCTAAATGAACTGACCTCTGTCTTTGTCGCTGCATTTACTTTTAAAGCCACCCTTGTGACTTTTTGTCACACAGTCAACAACAAACGCTGCTTTTTTTAGACAACCACCAGAAAAAAAGGTTTATGTGTCGACTCCTAAAGCTTTTTGTACCAGACTGGAGCGGCCGGTGCCAGTGCATGTTTTAATCACATCGCACAAGCCTGTCCTCTGGCAAAAACCCCACAGGTCGTTTTTACAGAAGCTTATTATCACCCATAGTTATGTTTTAAAGTTAAATGACCTCTAGTGGTTGTATAAATAACAACACTGTCGGTGAAATATTAAATATTAAAGGAGCAACAAAGTCTGCACAGCTGACCCAGTTAAAATCCTGTCCCAAGCCAGAGCAGTGTTTGTTTATAGGTGGCTAACATTAGCTAGCTAACATTAGCAAATATTAGCTGTGTTTGCTATCATTAGCAGGCTAATGTTAGCTAACATTTTGTAACCTAAACCCAGACCTTTTCCTAACATTAACCACGTCTCACCATTTCCTAACCTTAACAATAACCTTTTCCTAATCTTAACAATAACTTCTTTTCCTAATCTTAATCAAGTATTTTTAGTGGCAGGCTTGCAAGCTAACAGGCTAACAGTCGTTAGCGGACGTTAGCTTGATAGTTGGGCCTTTGGGTTGTATTACCAAGTTGGAACAACGTGGTCAGAGGACTTGTGGACCACACACGAAGAAAAATCACTTAATCAACTCTTCAGAACTAATTAACTTTGACTGATTATGCAGATTAAGTTTTGTGGACATGTGTGTGAACATTAAATTGTTCTAAACTGTTAGATTATGTGACATTAGCATGAACTGGATGCCATTTTCACCTGTCAGGCTAACAAATAGTTAAGTTTAGGCAGGCAGAAAAACAGGTGTTCACTAGGATTAGACAACAAACTGTGTTAAAGGGTAAGAATCAAACTAGGGCAGCGTTCATTTTTAGGCTGTTAACACTAGCTAGCTAATATTAGGATATATTAGTAGCATTCAGTAATATTAGCTAGCTAACCTTAGCTAATGTTTCATAACCATAACCCTGAACTGGATTACGTGACATTAGCATGAACTGGATGCCATTTTCACCTGTCAGGCTAGCTAAAGTTAAGTTAGGTTTTCAGTAGGATTACACGACTAAAAATGTGTTAAAGAGTAAGGTAAGGCTTTGGTCATAGTCACTCAGTGCCATACTTGGGGTTATGAACACGTCAGAGTCAAGGTTGGGTTAGTTTAGTGCTGGGAAAACATATTTCTCTCACTTTCTGCATGTATTTTCATTTTAAGACATTGTGCTCTTTTCATGTAGTTTTGAGATACCAAGCCTTGGTCTGATTGCAGCATCTCCCATCCACGGCGTCAGTCGTCCCTCCACAAAGCACAGGACAGCCTGTCAGCACATGCTCCGTCTCTCTCTCTCTGTCGCGCCGTGGCGATCACACGGGCCTCCATCTCGCCCGACAGCTGCTGTGCAATCAGGCGGGGCCGCGGGGTGGGCCAGCGGGTGAGGAGCCGTGACCCCCTCGACAGGCTCTCCAACTCTCCTCTCTCAGCCAGTCTAGTAAATATATTCAAATGTAAATAAGTCATCTGGTAATTTCCAGGGACATTTTGGAGCAGTGTTCCCTGGAAGCCGGTCCCCAGCGCTGGCAGCACGGCACTTCAGCTGTTTCGCTTGGGAGGGAGAGAGGAGAAACAAATGGCCGGCATTGTCGGAGCCGTGGTACCTGCAGTTTGCAAGCTGCATTAAACGAATGAGCTTTGAATTAGGGCTGAAACACTGAGCCGCTGCCTGATTCCCTGACATTGATGAGAAGCTTGTTCCAAAGGGAGGGACACTGCAACCCTCTAATGTACTGCAGAAATGCATCGTACTAATCAATTCTGGGAGATAAAAAAAAAAAAGACTGAATTTCTTTTCATTTGTAAAGCAGCTTAACCATGTCTAACCATGGAGGAGTTCCAATGAATATTTTTGTTTTGATATTTCCTCAAAGTAATAAACTAAAAGGTCAGGATCATAAAGAGCACCAAGGTTTTTTTGGGCCAGATTCCTTTGGGTTAACTGTACAGTCAACCGTATTAAACGAGAGGTCTGATAAGTCAAATATTTGATATTTTTGGGGAACATAAATATATTTTTGCCATGCATTATTGAATGTTGTGAAATACCAGGGTGGTTTAAGCTGCTGACAGGGTTCAGTTTTGTGCCATTTTATTTACAGGAGTGAAAGATTTGAAATTCATCTGTAAATTATCAGGATCCGGTGATTTCACAACCGATTTTTCGGATCAAGGGCAGTGACGGAGAGAGAGATAACTATATACAAAAGTTAAGCAGAGATGAGCCGCGGGCAATGAGTAATTTTATGGGGACGGGTTTTAAAAGGAAAGTGGACTATTTAGGATTTATGCCATCAGAAGCTTGGGGAATTCCTGCAGGATTGGAAGGAAACTGTTTTAGACTTTCTGGTCTACAAATTTTGTCATCTGGAGCCCAGGGTGCAGCACTGAAGTCCTGCAGTCTGATATTTTCTGTTGTGTGTGGATTTATTCTCCACAGATCTGCTCAGAGCCGGGGACTGCGACATTGTGAGCTGCTTCAGACTTAATTGGCTGTCTTTTTGTTGGTTTCAAATTAAAAATAATAAAGGGTGTCACATCAAGAAAAAAATATATATATATCTACAAGAAAATATTCACCTACAGCCTGACAACTGCCAGAAATTGTCAAGCCTTTAATAATAATAATGATAATAGAAATTGAGACATCTGCTGACAGTCAGTCTGTCCAGAAACAGAGTCTGTGCAGGAGACAAAGGCCTCCAGAGAGCATCACTGGGTTCCTAATTCTGCCATGCTCCTTCTGTAATGAAATCAGCAAATTGTCGATGAAAAGAGGGTCGACAGACGAGGGAGTCTGTAGACGGCAATGAAGGCAAAAGCTGCTGGGAGTAATGTGGGAGTTTGCCTGCATGCTGGTTAGAGAGTAACTTTACAGTTAACTTTCTGCCAACTGCGGGGAAGCCGCCGCTCGTTTCAGGCATAATTCCTAAAATCAAATCAGATTTCAGCGTTAAAGCATACCCCCGTCTGTCTTTGATTCTTGTGGGAGATGGCAGCATGAAAACCCACGAGGACACGCCTCATTAAAAGGGATGCGTTTTGTAAAGTTTAAACCAGGTTCCAGTCGCTGCTGAGGAATTAAATTTGTTATATGGGGCTTTAGAGCATTTATCCCTCTCAGTTTCCACGAGGATGCACCAGAATAAAGAATTGCTGTGGGACTTTGGAGCGGCAGATAAACCTAGAGGCAGACAGATTAGACTATAAACACCGAAAAAAAGTTGCTGGTTCGATTTCCAGCAGCAACAGGGGCGAGGGGTGTATCGCGTCTGCGAGTCGCAGTGTGGCTGCTGTGAAATCTGCAACCGGCACTTCCAAAGCGCTGCGATATGCAAAAACAAGACAAATTGCAGTTACCTTCTGTGAAATAGCCAATACAGCAATCTTGTTTTATTTATAGGTAATATTGCTCAATTTCACAATTCCCATATATTATTCTCGTAGCCCAGGATAGTCCAATTAGTTTGGGACCATAAACAATTTTCTCACAACACTAGCAATCAGAGGAGCAAGTCTGTAATGTGTTGTCACACTGATGTACAGCCTGGGGACGCTCCATTTATAATGAATTGTTACATCCCAAATACCTTCATAGTTAGCAGTGCAGTCTGTTCCAAAATGCAACCTAATATGCATAAAAATGACACATAAAAACAGAATAATAATCATAAAAAAGAGAAAACACAAAACTTTTTCATCTTTTGCAATTCATATTCTATGGAGCGTCACATGTGGCTTCATAATACACAGGAGGGAACAAAGTCTTTTTTTTTTTTTTCTGTCAATGATAAGAGTGAATTTTCAGTAATACAGCCTGAGATGTGCAAGTGAGTCTGTGGTAAAAGTAATTAGTAGTACTACCCATCCCTCACAGTAATTAGTAGTAATAGGTACTTATCCTAGGCTTGCAGTATCTCAGTACAACAAAAACACAATACAACACATATTTTCTAACCTACAGTAACATAATCTCAGCATGAAGCAATGGCCTGTACACCACACATTAGCCTAAAACAATTGTTTAGCCATTAATCCTGAAAAAAAAAAATAGCTTGTGCAGTAAAAAACACAATAATAAAGTAAAAAATTAAATAAAAAAAAAACAAAAAACAGGAGAGGCAGCCTCACTGTAAACATAAATGAAGCTCTGTTTTTACAGTAGACTGATATTTGATTTGGCAGATGAATAATAGCTCTATAGTGTAAAAAAACAGTGACAGTGAATAAAGTGATCAAGCCGCAGCGTGGTGACTGATTGTAAACAGGTATGAAGTCACTATTTTCAATGAAGTGATTAAACCCTACCAAAAAATAAGCAAGCAAAGAGCTGCAGTGACAACTACACCAGTTAATCACGACAACAATTAACTGATTTAAACTCTTTTCTCATTAAAAGATTACACTCAAGATACTTATTTAAAGAAAAATCTTTAATTTGGTCTCAAACTTGGACCTAAAGTGGGGAAATCCTCCTTAACACCCCGTGCGTACCCTCATGCAGAGTGAACCTCGGTTTCCCCGTCAGAATAATTTTTAGGGGTGGATCTTTTTTTTTAAGGATTTGCTGCTCATGGGAGAGCTGGACGGGAACTGCTGTGTGGCCATGACATGCAGAACATTGCTGCTCGGTATTTGTCCCGCCGTGGGTCAGACAAAGAGACAGAGACATCCTCTTAGACAATCATTTTAATATTTTGCACTTAATACTGATTTTAACCTCACTGTAACATGGAACAAAGACATACTGGCTTTAATGAATCAAAGGAAATGTAGAATAACATGAAAAAAAATGTTAGGATGGAGATTTTGTGCATATTGCAGTTAATATCAGTCATATCAAACATTAGGCCACCTATAATATCTAATATTTTGCAGTACTGGCATGTTGCCTGAGTATTTCTAGTCTGTGGGACTTTATACTTTTTACTGCACTATTTCTCAGAGGGAAATATTGTACTTTTTACTGCACTAAATTTATCCAACAGCTGTAGCTCCCAGTATCTTTGCAAAATAAGCTTTTATGTGATAAGATTATGAAATATGATGTTTAAACCTGCCAGCAATATATGGAGCAGTTAGATCTTCAACATTAAAACACTTCTTACAGATTAATGAAGCTATGATTTAACTCACTGAAAGGAACCATTCTTCATGATGACTACTTTTACTTTTCATACCCAGGTACATTTTACTGCTCATATGAGTATATTTTTACTTCATTTTAGGTAAAGTTTTGAATGCAGGAGTATCACTTTTACTGGAGTATTTTTAAATTATGGTATTCTACATTTACTTGATTTCAAAAAGCTTTTCAGTACTTTTTTTCCACCATGGATTATTCCTGATGTTTATGGAATTCCTCACTAAAAGTCACGCAATAAAACACAAACTTTTATCAAGGTTATAAAACACATTCACACAGCATCACGTCTCAGGGCGGGGCCGACCTCGCCACTCTTGATGATGTCACGAAATAATGCAGCGGGAGATATCACGTCGACATTTTCAAATGAAGGGAGGTCTCGTGGCTCGGGAATTAACTGTATGTGCCTCCAGCAGCTGTAGTTTCCGGTGGAAAATAATGTTGAACAGCAAAATATGGCCGTTTCAATGACTGCTGGCAATGTGAGGTGAGTTTTATACATCTCCATAACCTGAGAGCGTCCACTACCTGTCCAGTCAGAGACATGTGTGTCAAGGAATAAACATTTATTTAACATAGTGCTACGGTTATTCTGCAGTGTGGGTGGCTGTGGTTTGTGGGGGTGAGAAGCCTTTTTCTTTTGATTACCTTTTCTCCTGTTTACGCTCAGTGGCCAGGTAAGAGACCTGTACCTTATGTCTGTTTGGACAGGTCGGTTAATTTGAATTATCAGACCTTATTTTGTTTGTCATTTTCGCTGCGTGTGCTCTCCCTGACGTTTGCTTTTGCTACCATCTTTTTCTCCCATGTAAATTGAAGAATAAACTCTTTCCCCACTCCCGAGGATGATGAATGCAGTCCAAAACAGAAAGACGGGAGTTACTCAGGTTCCCCTCAGGCCCTAACAAAAGTCTGTGCAGTCAGTGAACAGCCTGGCACAGCAGCAGGCAGGGCAGCCGGCAGAGATGAAGTCATAGGGACGATGTTGGGGTGGTGGAGGAAATCAGCAGCGAACGTTCAAAATCTTAGAGCTCATAAAGACTGCTTTGAGCGCTTGTGTGAATGTGATTGGATAACGAGTCGGCTGGGCCAATCAGCTGATCAATGAGCCACCGGTGCTGTCAGATGAATGCATGAATGCTCGCAGACTTTGCTCTGCCTAAACTTATGCAATGCTTTATTTCATAAACACCGTTAACACACAGTGTTTCTAATATGTGCCAGCTCGGAGCAAACTGAAGAATTTTAAGTTTTGCTTTTGTTTGTTAATTTGCGAGAGCGCATTAGTCTCAGACAGAAGGTAACGAATATGAACCCGAGAGCCATCAATAGATCAGTTTTATAATCTACAGATTAGCTGCACGTTGGGCCAGGTGTGTGTGCAGCAGCGAGGCAGGGAGGCGAACGCCAGAGGAAAGAGTTTGCATGACCATAAAGACACTAAAATGATAGCAGTAATTATAACTAATTATAATTTTTTTTTTATTTCCGCTGTTTTAAACTGTGGCATCAGACATTAACGTATGGTGGGTTGCCACAGTTTGGCACATTGATGGGAGGCATCTCTAAATAGCTCTGCTGTCATCATAATATCTTAGCACTTTAGGTGATGCCGTTTTAAAAGCCAGTCATCGTTGAAAGTTTTGAAAATGTTTACTCATTTATGAGGCGGAGTGACAGCAGCAGCCTCTTTAGAACCGGCTGTGATTTTGGTTTTAGCGACTTTGACATCGTCTTGCCTGCTAACTTTTCAGATTTAGGTTTTGGTGCTGCTGAAAGAGGCTTTTTGAAACACTCAGTTTCAGAAGAACAATTCATATCAATTGATGAACAACCTATGTTCATTGTTATGAAGTATTTCTCCATCAGAAACATATGAAAACATGTTTGGGCAGCAGCCCTGGACTGAGGTTGAGCCTTGAGTTTGAGTTTGTATGCGCCACTCTTTGAATAGGCATAAATGTAGACTTGAAAAAACATGAGAAAAACTCCAAGGCACTCTCTTTTAAAATGATAATAATATGCCTTTATTGTCATGGCATGACAATAAAGGCATTTTACTCATTTTTAAAGATGAATTCCTTGAAGTTTTTTCTTGTGATTTTTTTTTAAACTGCTACATTAATCAGTTTTGTTATAGTTTTTTATATATGTATATAATTTTTAGAGAAATATAAAAAATCTTCAGATAGTATGAAAAGGGTTGTGGATACTGTAGTCGTGAATTCTTCATTATACGTGTTAAAGAACAGATACACCAACAACTCTGCACACTTTTAACATAAAGACATAAAAATGTAAGTCAATTGAATAAATTAGTCAACAAATGACCTGGTAATTCAGATTGCCTGTGCATTGGCGAGGCCACTGCAGCACATTTGGACTTAAATTCTGATTTATGGACGACTTCAGTGATCAGAAATTGTCACCTTTATAATGCTGCATTTGCAAGCCACCAGATAGCATGAGTCATAGCAAACCTCAAATCTGCAGAGAGAGCAAAATAACAATCAGCAACAAAGTGCCCTCGCCATCAGCAATATACTTCTTTCTGAGCTTTCCATCGACCTGAACTGGGAAAAAAAAAAAACCCAAAAAAACACTTCCTTGCTTGGAAGTGTGGGCTCAGTCCTGTCTGCATACCTCAGACACCTGCTGACAACTTCTACATTCATGCATGAGTCCCAGTCTTTCTTCTATAAGGAGGATTAAATTTGTCTTCCTCTCCATATTGTCTTGCACCTAAGACTAAATTCTCCCCGCGTGTGGTGCCATACACTCCTATACTTATATCACAGCAACTTATTTGAGGGAGGTAAAGACAGGCACGGTCTGTTCAAAGCACCGGTGTCATGCTGTCACTTAGCAGCATTGCTTTATTCCTCACAACCTGCCATGGATATTGATTTCTGGCCCTTGGCTTCCAGACGAGTGACCAGCCTTCTGTGATTCAGCTGTGACACAAAAACAGGAGAGTCTATTTTTTTTTGTTTTTTGTTTTTTGTTTTTTATCCAAGTGCCTCAGACTGATGACACCATTGAGTATAGGAGATTTCTTCACGTTGCTTATAAAATCAGATTTATTTTATGTTTGGTTTATGATGCTGGTCAAGCTTTGTAAGCACTGTGGCCGCACCGAGTGATGAGTGTGAGGAGGACTCTACAGAAAAGTGATTGGCAAATGAAAAGAACAATTACTGGCAACACATAATTTTCATAATGGCATTTTAGAGAAATAATCTCTGGGAAATCATTATAATTGCTCAGCTATAATTGTCAACATTGTGACATCACTGTGCCATGTTGTGGTGTTGCCATCAGCTGACAATCACTCAAAGCATTTGCAGTGATAACACACTTGCAGTGACAGTGAACTGTAGCTTGTGTTTCCTGCAGGCATCGCAGGTAATGTAGCGTAATCTGAGTCTGTGTCGCCAACCTATCTGCCACTGGCTGCTCCACTTCCACAGCAGAGTGTGGCAAATTGAAGGATGGATCAAAACAATACTTATAATTATTATTTGAAATTATGCTGGGATGTTCCCTTCATGCTCGTCTTTTAGCAGGAAAAATTGCAGCTGCTACTTCTCCAGCGTCATGGTATGCCTTCTAATGCCACAGTATTGCAGCATTATGTACATTCAAGCAATATCACACAAGAGAGGGTGCCATTACACTGTTTATCAGTAGAAAAAAAATGAAGGTTATGTGTGAAGGCTGATTTTCTGCTCCATGTTGTGTTCATGGTGCAAACAGCACAGCAGAGTGTTTACGAATGGCAGGACATGAATAGTTCTTACTTTTGAATCGGCACTTCAGCCAATCATCATCGGTTTATCCAACACAGGTTAACAGATTTTTGTCGTTCCAAAAATTGTGAGGTGCACGGTACGACCGCAGAGCTCAATTTTGACCATCGTTCAGCGCTGTTCAATGATTGCATCATTCTGCCGTTTGCGCCGTGGACACTATAAATGACCATAAATCAGCTTGAGGCAGCGCTTTGTAACCCTCATTCTAACCATCGCTGCAACCACAAGCACAGCCCTGCTTTACAGTCAACAGTTGGGGCAAAAAATGCAGAATGTGTCCATATCCGCTTCTTGGAAACAGGGAAAACAGAAACACGTGCTTAAGAGGGCGAGCCTCCAAATATCAGGAAAAGCGACAAAGAGAGAGGAAATATTAAAAAAAGCCTTTATTGCAGTGGCTACATAAAAAAATCCAACATGTTTGGACCAGTCAAGCTCTTCATCAAGGCCACAGAAACATATTGCTGACTGAAAAATCCTCTAATACGTAATGTACTCAAAAGGTTGTAGTAATGCAGTGTAGGTACAAAGTGTACCAGGATATCTGACCACATAAGATAAATGGTGTGGATTTGCAGTTTTCCAGCAGAGAAAACTGTACCTTTCACTGAGGTACAGTGTAATTACAGTAATGAAGACAGCAGGAAACATAATCACATCACTTAGCAACACAACATGTCAGCTGCTGTGGTCTAAGTGCCCGACTTACAGACTTCATTCAGACATTCATGAGTTACTGACAAAGTACGAGATACATGTACATTAGGTAGATGAACATACAGGTTACAACAGTGGAATTATGGCTATTATAAAATGGTTTTGAGTTACGAGCATAATCAGCTTTGGGTCACGGTGGGTCGATGTATTTCCGGGTGTTTCGCCTCACCAAGGCAAGGCAACAGCGCTGACATCACCACGTAGGCAGGAGAGCTTTTCCTTGTTAAGGCCCGATGCACAGCGAATGGGAAACATGATCGGTTGTTACTAGGACTCTAAGATACTGAGTAGCACAAGTCAGAAAATAACATCATAGTTAAATTAAAAAAAAAAAAAAAGAAAAAAGTTAAATTAAAAAATCTTTTGGAGGGAGCCTTTGCTATAAATGTTATTCAGCCAATTTGTCAACCGTAGCACAGCTGACCTCACACAGCAGTTTAAGTTGAATGTGCTGGCTTTCCTTTCCTTTTCCTTTAGCTAGTGTTAACATGCAAGACTGTGGTGACGTTCTGCTGGAGGTTTGGTTAAATAGCAGGATCTGAACAGGACAAGCTAATTACAGCCTTAGACTGTTGGCAGTCCAAGCCACAGCGACATCTTGTGGCACAAGTCATTTTTTTATATCTTAGTTCAACTCATCAGTGGATATAATGCTATTACAGATTATGCTGATAAAGCTTGTTTTTTTCAATAAAGTTATTCAATCAGTTCCCCGAAGATGGCAACCAGTTGGCCAGTTAGCAGCAGGACAATCCACTGTGTGATGCCAGTTCTACTCACTTCCATTCCTGTGGTTCAGCCCTTCAGGCCTTGCTGTTCTTTCTTGATACCCTGTGTTGCCCATTTTTACATGGGATGGAACAGAGCCACCTCTCCAAGCCATGTTTGGGAACAATATTGCTTATTTTCACCAGCATAAAGCACAACCAGTGCTCACACCCATAGTTTATTGATTGCTTAGCACATTTCTAATGAACCATAATTAATTACTCAAACCAATAAATTGGTTGACCTTCATATAATCCCAAAGAAGGGTCTGAATACTGATGTACTGATGCAGGCAGCTGTGGCACTGAATCTTAACTGCATTCAACACAATTCTGAGAGCTTCATGACAGAAATTAAGTATTCTGGAAATGACATGGACGAGGCCAGCTACGATGAACTTCATGTCCAGCGCTGTCCAGTCATCGAGCCATTATTATCCCAAGCTGTGTAGACATGCATCATGCGCACTGTGTGCCACCTCAAGCCAAGTGAAGTCTCCCTTACTTCAGAGTCGGCGTTGATGTTTTTCTGTCCTTCAGAGATGACAGAACAATGCAGCGTTGTCTTTGTGCACGCCATATCTAACTGGCGTTGTCAACTGAATCTCTCAGGCGGTTCATTTTCACTTCGGTTCCATCTGATTTATCAGATTATTCGGTCATTCCTGATTCAACCAGAGCAAATAAAAGGAATGACAATGACTTAAATGACTGGGACACAGGAAGAGATTAGGG
>OMLB01055640.1:25573-42074 GCA_900302555.1 Myripristis jacobus
TTGTAGGGGTGGGCGGGTTAGTGTGGTAATGAGCCGCAGCTCTATTGTGATGGTAATAGTGATTCTGGCTTCCCCGCATGGAGTGTCTCAACTGCTCTTTGAAATGCCGAGCCTCCCCTTCCAATTTCCCTGCGAGTATCAATAGAGCTCATCTTATCTCTTATCTTAAGATAGCCCGAGGACTCGCTGAGCATCTCTCCTGCCTTGACAACAGCTGTTTGATGAGGATTGCAGGGGGTTCAATATCTGTTGTATTAAAATACTAAACTGATGAATTGGTGGTCAAGTCAAGTGAGGGTGAGGGGAATATTTCCATGCAGGCAGAAGCTCAAACACTGATGCAATGTTGCGTCTGGATCGGCAAGAAAACCCTTTGTGTGCGTTGAAATAGTGAAATTGTGGTATTTGAATTTCCTGGTTAGTCTTATTGCTTCAAAAATAGTCTATAATTCTAATTTATTATCCTTATTAATCAATACTATGGAATAGGCATGCCATAAATGCCCATTAAGGCTAAAATGAATACACATCTATTCTATGTATACATATTCTGTTCCATAGATATTTGCAGATATATTTCATCATACATATAGTCTATGCAAAGGTTCAAGGTGAAAAGTCTATAGATATATTTTAATATTTTATTTTGTATTACTTTTATAGGGTATGCAAAGGTTTTTCTTATATTCTTTGTATTATTTGTATTTATTTATTTTGTTACATCTTGGGTTAATTTTTCCAAAAATATGTATTTTTCTCTCCTGGTGTTGAGAAGTGTACTTTGTGTCGTCTACTTCCTGTGCAATGTCTGCACAAACTGCTGCTGTAACACAAGAATTTCCCAACTTGGATCAATAAAGTGTATTAATATTGTAACCAGCCACATGTATCATCAAACTGCAGGCAAGAGGACCACATCCACAGTTTACACCAGCACTTTTAAGAGAGACTAGGCTGGTTAGTCTCCAGTCTGTTAGTCTGGTCTAGTCTAGTCAACAGCATGAACTGATGAAGCCAACTGGATAAGTCCAGTTGACCTGATTCAGTTCTTGAGATGCCTCTGACCTGGACGAATGAGAATATGCAAAGACATGATCAGAGCCCTGATCTCAACCCCATCCAACACCTTTGGGATCAACTAGAACAGAGATTGCGAGCCGGGCCCTCTGGTCCAACATCAGTGTCTGACCTCACAAATGCTCTTCTGGATGAACGGGCAGGAAGTCCCACAGACACAACAAAATCTGGTAGAAAGCCTCCCAGAGTGGAACCTGTTCCAGCTGCAAAGGGACCAACTCCTATGCCTATGGATTTAGAATGGGACGTCAGAAAAACTCCTGCAGGTGTGATGTGGAGGTATTTTGTCCATGTTTTGTACTTCAAAATCAATCAAAACTGCAGCGTGTCCACTCTGTAGACTGTTGGGGTACTGCGCTAGCCTCGCATATGAGTTCCGCCTTTCATGGTCTGTCAACATCACATTAAGAATAACATTATAAAACCGATTTTTGCAGCTTTTGAGCCATAAATACTCACACTCGATAGTGCACTTCAGAGGGTCCTTAGCAACACACCTGGCAAGTTTGAAGTCGATCAGATGTACGATTGCGGAGACAATCGTGCCACAGACACACACACAGACCGAGATTTCTCCATTTATAGCTCAATTTTCCCATAATCTTAGAAAAACAAAGAAATTACTTCATGTTTAATTAAATATTGATTTCCCAAAACATTCTAAGAAACAGTTAAAATAAATGCTGTCAAAAGTACTTTTAATATTTAGTCTGATCTTAGTAAGAAAAGTCTTCTGTTTGTTCAGTCAAGTCTTTGTTTGATTTGCTATGCCGATCCCCCGGGGGGTAAACTCTCTTTTTGCCCCCCAGTTGGGGCGCAGCCTCAGTCAACTTGTGTGGCACCCCTGAAGCGAGCAGAGGTTCCTGAAAGATACCGTGCTTTGACAGGTGTGACAGGTGTGGGATGAACTCACAAACACCAGCTTGATGTGTTTCCCATCAAAACGTGTGCAATTTGGTGTCAGAACAATGGCACCGAGACAAGAGGAAGCAGCGCCTTGGTTTATGTATATCCTCCCCTTGACCTCAAGAGTCCATAAGAAACTGCCGAGACGAGTTCATCTCAAGCTGCCAGCCATGTCATATTCAATAGTTTATTCACTGTCATGACTCATTTGCTTTGCTAATACCACTAATTTAAATTAGATGTGTTAGACAGCTACATAACTGCAGGACTTCTGTGGGTCCTGCCAGAATTTTTGCAGTATGAGTTTCTTATTCTTTGCTGTGGGCAAACAGACAAGCCTGTTGTGAGACTGCGCTGACAGAGAGTGTAATTGATGATGTTATGCATAGGATGTGCTCGTTAATATGTGACAGGGGCTGTCAAATTGCTGGTTATAGACCCAAGAGTGCGGCTTTTCTTTTCTTTTATTATTTTCTTTTATTTATTTATTCTTTTATTTTTTACTTGATATGGAAGATCCAGAAAAGGATGAATAATACACTTGAATAAGAGACTAATTTTAAGTCAATTTCGCCATCAAGTGAAACAGTTTTGCAAATTGTTCATGATTGTTTAACCACAACCAGAAAATTAAATTCTACTTGTGTTTATGGACTGTATTGGTCATTGTCATCCCTGTGTGCCTCTGTGGGTTTCAGCACAGAAAAAAGAACCGCTGAAGCCTTAAAACATTAGTAAATAATTTAATAAATATGTACTTGGAATGGTTATAGCTAAGCTGACGCTGACTGGCAAGCCATCTCTCTTTCTCTTCATCTCTCTCCTCATTTTAATTCTGCACGATCAGCAGCTCTACTGTTGGAGCTGTTTTTTTTTGTTTTTTTGAATGCTTATTTTCCATGTTTATAGATCATGTTGAAACTTGCAGAGGAGGATTAGCTGAGTATAGGATCTCTTCAAGATTGTTTTTCTGACATGAGTAAAATAACAACATCATGGCCCAAACAGGGAGAGAAAAAAAAAACACCCCGACACAAAATGGACTGGTGTGATGAACACCATGGTCAGCACTATTTATCACTTATCATTTGTCATTTATCAACAAACTGCAAACTGATGATTTGAAAACTAAAGAAACGCAGCTTATCTCTTGTGAAAATGTGTTTCTGAAACACCATTGCGGGTCTGTGCTCCAAGCAGCGGGTGATAATCGAGTTTCACATGGTTCTGTTGGTGTCAGTCGGCTCCTCAGTGCAACATGTCCTCCAAAGCCTCAACATTTGGTGCTGAAAAGGCTTCACTGCTCATTTATTTCCAGCACTTGTAGACTGTGCAGCGGACCTCTGTGCACAGGTCGCTTGAAGGTTGAGTACCATCCTTTATCCTTTATTTAGCCATGAAGGCCCCATTGAGATAAAAAAACGCTTCTTCCAGCGAGTCCTGGTCAGGGCGGCAGCACAATTACTTTCACATATCAAACAATTTCACATGATAGGAAACATACAATACATAACGAGGCATGCAGGCCATACAAACGATAACCAAGCACAGTCCACACAAAGGAGTCTGGATGTAGATTATGTCAGCGGCACCTGAGTTTGAAGGCCACCGCGCACTTTTGCCCTGTGTGGAATTAACGTGGGATCTACAAAGGCGGCAGATATTTAACGTAGTCAGTGAATTCACCACTTTCTACTCGCAGTTTTGTGGATGGAGCAGAGCGTACGGGAAAGTTGAACACTAGAATTTGTGCTACATGCAACTCTGAACCAGTTTAGTAAAAGAAAAAACTCAGTTAATTCAAGTGATTCAAGTTGAATTACTGGTTAATGAAGTGACAGTGCTCACTGATATTTTTGATTTTGATTTTTTGAAGTCAGTAATTTTAATTTCACTTACTTAATATTGCCCTTTACTGCATTTTAAATCAGATTCATTACAGAGAACAAATGATCAATGACAGGTTGTGGGACCTTTCACAATAAAAACTCAATCAGTAAAATGAGAGGAGCCTCTAACCTGCTACTACTTTGTTGGTTCTACGTTTTTCATTTCCAAATTTCACAATAAAAGCAAAACAATGTGGAATAAGAGTAGACAGAAAGGGGCATTGAGAGCCATGTAGACTCAACCATCATATTGTGTCTGCAGGGTCCTCACTTCAGTTGAGTGTAATGTCCCTTTAAAAGCATGTAGTGTGTAGTGTGTTCTCTCCTCCTTTTCTAACTGCATGGAAAAGATCCCAGCTAACACAGTTACTGTTTGGAAAATGGAGCTCAGTCACTTTTACTGTCAGGACATTTGAAATGAGGCACTTTTTACTTTTACTGCAGGAGATTTTTACTGCACTACTTCTACTTCTACTGCAGTCACATACCAGCAGAGGAACAGTACCTCCACTAGAGGAGCAGCTTGTAGTACTCTTTCCACCACTGGTGATATATCACTCTGTTACCCCGGCATGTCTCTCCTCAATCTGTCCTCTGTACGTCCTCTCCTCACAAAAAGCACATTACTGCACTCTGTCTAAGACGCTGTTTAGATCACAAAATAACCCAAAGCTCCCACGCACACTTTTTGCACTCCCTTATTCTGTTGTTGTCATTGAAATTGCTGTGGAGTTAAGGTTAATTTACATCACCTGTGCCAAATTTGCACCTGCTTTTTGGAAGCAGAGAAATTTCCACACAAAACTGGCAGTTGCAAATTGTGTGAACTTCAGTAAATCCAGCAGAATGTCCAATCAGCCACCCTTATACTGACTTAATATCCCCTGCTATTATATGCACAATCCTCTCTTAAATGCACATGCATGCTGGAGAGAAAAGCCCGACGCAGCGGCACATGTGCCTCGGATGTCGGGCGAAAAGCGTCTCCAGGCCGCCGCAGCTGTTTGATAAATGTCACTCATGTTGCACAAGGCAGAATGTGCTGGAAGAGAGCACAAAAGGCTCAGTAAATCCGGCCCAAAGCATCTTATGCACAATGCTCCCTTTATGTCCCCTCCATGCACTGTGCCTATAGTGCGCTCTCACCTTTCATTACTTATGTATGAACATCTGATAGAGCATCTGATTTATGATCAACACGAGCTGCACAAATTGTTTTCTCGGCAGAGTGAGTCCTAGGCATCATTTATGGTCAATTTTCCATGATTTATTCAGAAAGTTCGACCGCCAAGTTTTTGAAAGGTTCGTTAAAAACTTCACCACACACAACAAGTATTTCTCTGTGAAAATCTTTATTTTATTTTAAAAGAGGTCTCAGCAAACTCATCCTAGCTTTCATTTGCTTCGATTGAGGACCGAGGCATTACAACACCATATCTGCGGCACAGCTCACCATGGCCTGTAATTATAAATAATAAAGACTCATTTTCACAATAGAGATGAGTGAGACAGGCAGCTGAAGCAGTGATTCAACAGAAACGTCTTGTCATTTGTTCCTCTAGCTCGGGAAAAAGCCTCTGTACTTGGCCTTTAGAGCTGAAATGTGTTGTGACACTGGTCTCTCACTCAGAGCACCATCTTACCTCTCGAGCAGCTGAAAATGTAAGTAGGTGTGTATGTGTGTGTGTGTGTGTGTGTGTGTGTGTGTGTGTGTGTGTGTGTGCAGGCGAGTGAAGAGAGGAGGGAACTACAATATACTGAAGAAAGCACAGTCCCATTTTCTGTGATGTGCACTGAAAGCGGATTTTCTTATTGAACCTTTGACAAGTAAATCAAGTTGGATGAAAGATGGCTCATTGTCCCACACTGATAGATTCTGAGTTGCATCATCCAATAAAAATAACATGTCTGGTGCGACTGTACCTATTGGAAAAATAATAGAAATAATAACAATGCTAATAAAACACACCTGTCTTGTCAACAGTCTCGTCACAGGTGTCACACTGTGGATGGCTGATTTCAGCTTTGCAGGACCGTGCTGCAGCATTTGCATGGGACAGAGTTTCACAGAGGAAATTCATTTGGTTTGAAATATTTAAATGGACTGTTGGAAAGTTAATTGTGCATCATTACAGCCAAGCCCCAAAGTATTAATAATAGAGGCAACATTTATAGAATGTAATAAAAAATAAAAGTATCCTATCTGGGGTAGTTGGTTTCCGACCAAGGTTAAAAGGATACAGGGCGTAATGTGTGCCGAGCAGCGTTGAGGTTTAATGAGATGGACACTTAAAATCAGCACTCGGGGCTTGCAGCCACACTTTCAAAATGTGTGAAAATAACTTTGCACAGTGGACCCTGATTGGCATTTCTGGAGTGCTGAAGTAAATTGGTTATTTGTGATTGCCGATAACGACGTATGTGAGAAAAATGACTTGGGAGGACACTGAAAGATGCATCACAAGAACCTGTAACTGTAAATTGCAATTGTTCATTTTCACAAGTTATTGGGAAAATAAGACACCCAACTGGATTGCAATTCTTTTTTTCATCATTAGTTTATAAGAAGTTAATATTGCACTGGAAAAATAAGGAAGCACCTACACTTCAAATATGGAAAACATTAATGAAATCCTACTTGAGTGCTGAAAGGACAAGATCTGAGGACTGCAACGAAATAAAATATTTCCATAAGATCTGGAGCTCAGTTTATGAAGCTGTAAAATCACCCAGCGTCCATAAAAGTTAAGGAAGCGTGTGTGTTTTCTTCATCTTGTTTTGTTTGTGTACGTGTGCGTGTGTGTATGTGTGTGTGTGTGTGTGTGTGTGTGTGTGTGTGTGTGTGTGTGTGTGTGTGATAGTATGTATGTGTGTTGTGTTGGTGGGGATGCAGTGTTACCTGTCATTACAACCATATGTAACTGTTTGGTACTTATGGATGAGCAACTCAAACAGGGTTGACCTTATTTCTTGATGAAATGATAATAATGTAAATGTTGAAATATTGAATGCATTGTTTTTCAGACCTTTGCTCCACCCAATTAAAAAAAAAAGACTTCATAATGGCAGTCCAAGCTTTCTCCAAGCATGCAGTTTCTCCATTAGGAAAAAAAAATCCATCAAAGAGGATTTTTCTGGGGTGAACTCGTCAGATTATAGTGAAAACCTAAAAGAAAACAGCGTTGCTTTGTGTGATGCACGGTCGTAGTCGAACCGCTTCACAGTCACAGATCAGCAGGCAGCTACATGACACCCTGAGAGATGGATTTTCATTTGTGTGATTTTGCATTTAACAAAAAAAAGAACTGCAAGAGCACAATGAAAACAGGAGAATGTGCCTTTATTTTCAAGCCCTCAGTATGACAGCGCTCGGCGAATAACACATCATGACATATGTGGCGCAGAGTATCACATTTTGCATAATGCACTGTGACATATAAGCTGGAGTGGATCTCATTTTCACTCTGAATATGTCCCGGGGCCAAACCACGTCACATTTGGTGACAGCTGTCATTTCTGCGTGTCGCTGGCGCGGTCCTTCTTTGGAGGTGAGAGGAGGTGCAAGTGTCTGGAATTGATACTTGGCCAATTTTGCCTCACCGAATCACAAAACAGCTGCCATTCCAGCCCATTAACTCTGCCGAGTTTGTGTGTGTGAGTGTGTGTGTGTGTGTGTGTGTGTGTGTGTGTGTGTAGAAGTGAGAATGAATGAGGCATGGAGGAGACAAAGGCCCGCATGTATTTGGGAAATTGGAAGTGTGTGACTTGAGTATGTCCAGTTTCTGCTTGCCAAATTATAGTAATGCAGACCTTAACCATGACTCAGCATTTCTGAAATATTCTTCTTGAGCTAAAAATGAAGACCTGAGGAAGCAAACATATTTTCATAACCGAGTGCACAATAATATTTTAAAAACATAATCCGGTCATGCTTCACTGTAGAGGGCTGTGAATGTCATGATAAGTAACATATTTAAATTTTCTCTGAAATTACCCCCAAATTACATCAACATTTACCTCAAAACTAAGAGCTGCTGTAAGTTTTGTTTTTTCCCTTTATGGAGCTAGGCTAACGACTCCCATAAACTTCATGTCTTTATGCTAAGCTAACATGAAATGCTACCCATAGGAACTATACCACTGGATGTACAGAGGTGAAAACGGTGTCTAACATCTTGTCTCAGTGTGGATAAGTCAGGAAAAGAGTATTTTGCCCAAAACGTTGGAGTATTCCTTTAAGATTTCTGAAATTCCATGACCAACGGCAACCCTGGATTCATTTTTATGATCTAATGGATTGAAATATTCATCTCAAATGAGTTTGGTGACACAGTAAAAGTCAAACTTTTGGTTTTCAGTAATTTTTGAGGTAAATGTTGATGTACACTGGAGGTAATTCCAAAAAATCTAATATGTTATTTGCTTATTATAACCTCCTAACCATGAAATCCACCGCCCACTAAATGAAGTGTCATCCACTATCCTCATGTTCCTAGCTCTAGTGGACAGATTTGCAACAGCATCACAAATCAGACTCAAGTTATGTGACACCATACGATGTTAAAAAAAATAATAATAAAAAAAAAAAGGGTTATATGCCATGAAGATGACATACGTGGAATCATATAATCACATGGCATGGCATTTTCACACATGAAGCGTTAATATGACGGTAATGTGACCATGTGATTTCATATAAACACATGAAATTGTGTAAGCATGTGAAAATATGCATGCACCAATCTTAATGAAATGCGCTGCATGTTGTGTTAACAGAGACGTTGTGGGTATGGAGTCTCCATCACGTGCCTCCTCGCTCAGTCACAGTCTTTAAAATTTTCAGCTTCCGGGGCGATGCTGCTGATGCACGGCGAGCGTGCACGAGGCCAGGCTCACAGCTGCTTTGCCTGGTTTCCACATACGATCACATTTTGTCACAAAACACATGTTGTCACATTCAGGTCATGTTAACAGTCGTGTGATGTGCGCTTACCATGTGAAATCATATGAAGTCACGCATGGTTCCACATGTGACACACACACACACACACACACACACACTGGAGCTCACATACTGGGTCATGTGGACAGCTCACCTGTGTGTGAACATTAATTTTAAAAAATTCAGGTGTTTTCTTTTTTCCTGCAAGGGATGATAGCACTTTTCCTTGCTTAGAGTTGAATAAATATTAATTGGTCTCGCTCGAGTTCTGCTGGACAAGATTTTTTTTTTTTTTTTTTGAGAGTGGTTGAAGAATAGACCCTCAATTACAGGTAATTAGGTCATTGATAAACTCATTAACAGTTGTAAATGCGTTGTTAAGTCAGTGCAAATGGGGGCTGACGAATCGCAACTGGGTGCTATGATGAAGTTGTGTCTAATTACATTTGTCTGCGCAGATAAAAACACAATTGGTACCAGCTTAGTTATGGAACAATGGCACTAATTTCTTCTCATTATCCAATGGCATGGGATCACCTGTGGCTTTTCCTCAGCCCTCAAACTAATTCCAAGCCCCACGCTCCACAGTTTCCCCAGCACATTTTTTTTTTTTTTTACACTCTATTTATTGCTTTAGCCCAGTATTTCCCCGGGGCTCGAGTAAACATCCACATTACCATTTTTAAAGGACTGTGAGCGTTTCAGCCTCCTTGAGCGTCTCACAGTTTGTCAGGCAGCCCGCGAGGGCTGAGAAGGAGCTACTGAGAATCACGCTCCTCCCTAAAATTTGCAGCTCCGGCTTCACACTTGGTCAGATGAATCCATTCCAGCACGCTGCGTTTACAAGCCCGGCTCGTCGTCCTCACAGGGCCACGTGGTGCTGCGCAGTTGAGATGCGATAAACCGATAACACAGATTTCCAAGCATATTTGGCGTATATGTAACAAGCATTTATTGGAGAATATGCTGTACGAAATGTCAGGGCTGTACCAGAGTGTTTGCCTGCCATACACAGTAAACAGCACACACACACACACATACGCACACACACACGGAGTAAATGGGAAAATAAGGGAGCATTCAGTAAAGCACACAGTCACTCAGTAAATTGAATGGCATCACTTATTTCTTTTTTTTTTTTGCTTTTTGTTGTTTCATTTCAGAACAAGAGCCTGAAAAATAAACTACTGTCGGGCAACAAACTTTGCGATGCCTATGCGGAGGAGGTAAGGCTTCTCAATCACTACATTGTGGAAAATGAATGTTAATTTATTTGCATACTTCTGTCACAGCTCCAGCTATGTAAATCTTTGTCTGACATGAAACTGGAGAAAGGGATTGTTTTTGATTTGCTGTGAGGTATAAATGTCTTAAAATCATAATTATAATTTGGCATGTCAGTGATTTGTCATTTAATATTGAGTATCTGCTGATGCCGAACTCAAATCTCTCTATTTTTCTTTTCTTTTCAACATTTCACTTTGACCTAGAGTACATATGGCTGATTTAAAATGAAGCACTGCATCATATTTGCATTCAGTACTTCATTATATTTACATACACAAGCTCACTTACATGCACTCACTGCCCTTTGTGGAGCTGAGCTCTTACAACAAGCAGCTAAACAGCGATGAAATGCCTTTTCATAACTCACATTATGTTCCTTTTTTTTTTTTTTCAAATCTGAGCCCGACAAAGAAATAAATAATACATAATAAAGAAATCAATAATATCATAAAATAAACAGATAAATAAATAAATAAATATGAAGATAAATAAAGAAATGAATGAACACAGGAATGTGAATTCCTGTTATATTTTACCTGTAAGAGTTTGTTTTTTTCATGTGCACATTTATGTATTTTTAAAATACACAAAATTTAAAAAATACATAAAAATACTTGGGTGCTGGGTCTGCAGTTTAAAATTATTGCACACTGCAGACGTGACGCTGGAACCTGCGATGCTGGATAAAGTTTATGACAACATTCTTTTCTGGCTTAAATGAGGTGGAGCCGAGGATGTTAAATACACAAACTCATCTGGGTTTGATCAGGCATCATGTGTCCAGTAACAGCCAATCAAAATATGTTCTGATTGGGTCCAGCTTTGATATCAGCGCAGGACATCCCTACTTATGGTGTATTCTTTCGTCTTCATTTATGATTAAGCCTGGCTCATATATGAATTATTGTTCCCATAATATCTGAGTTACACACAGACACATGAGCTGAGTCCCAAAAGCACACTACATACTAACACCAAGCAGAACCTACTCACTTCCACACATTATGGCAGTCAGTATGACAGAAACACAACACACTGCACTGTTTTTACTGACCAGAGATGATGCTACAGGTCAGCTGACTTTGGTGTCATGTGACCATCTGGATGTTTCTGCTGCCTTCCAACTTCAAATTTCAAAAACATCAAGTGCACAAATATCAAAAAACATGCATCTCAACTTCAGTTCATGTTGGTTTTCATTAAAGGCGGGATGAGTAGGATTTGTTGGTTGCGCCTTGTAAACGCAACATTCAAAGCTGGTGGATTTTTGTCTCCTAGGATGGCGATGGAAAACATTCCTTCATCATCCTAGCAAGCTGTGGCTAGAGCTTGACACTGCATCAAGCTGTTTCTCTGCCCTGAGACAACAACGGCCAGGGGAAAATCACGAAACTGGCATTTTAACACATGGATTACGACCTTTCCATGAATGGTTGACATGAAAAAAATTTGGCCAGCAGGCACCCATACCTGTCCAACTGAAAACAGGCCAGCTCTTCATCCTCATCTTCCTCTTCAGTGCTGTCCAGCGGGCGAAAGCCAACCTCAGATTCACAGTGTCCACAAACTGCACTGTCAAAATTCTGAGCCAGTTGAGTGTGTATGTTCATGAGTTTACTGCATTTTCATATTTTCACAGTGTGAACACGCCAAATACTCTAAACTTGGGTAGAATGAATATGTAGCATGCCTTTGGGACACAGCCGCTGAGTCTCTCTCTCTCTCTGCCTCACACACACACACACACACACAGTTTAGCTGTCCACTGAATCTTGGCATGACTTCTGCCTCTTTATAAGTGAGTCGTGTGACGGCTGTACAGGCCAATCTGAGAAACACGAGTTGTGCTGCGGGTGGAGCAGGTTGTAATAGAGCTGTGATGGTGTCAGGCCCTCCCCTCTCTCTCTCTCTCTCTCTCTCTCTCTCTCTCTGTCATTTTGCTCTCCGCTCCTCTTCCTCTCCCTCTCTTCCAGCTCTGCCACCACTTGTTGCGGTCGGCGGCAGAATCCACCAGGATCACAGCCTCAGTGAACCCCTCAGCTGATCTTTGAACTGCTCCTTTAGCCTAGCCGCTGACCGTTGCCCGCCGTGTAATTAGCCATGCAGGATCCTACAAGGCAGCGTGGTCCTGCCGGCATCGTGATGTCATGCTCACAAGTCAGAGCTCCCACTGCCGTGTAATTGTGCCCTGAATAGTTATGCAGCCAGCCATTCCAATTGTGCGTGTGCGTGTGTGTGTGTGTGTGGGCTTGCTATGTGGAGTAACTCGCAGGTCTGGATATTGCAGCTGTAAGAGTGACTCAGGCACGGAGATAGAGGAGTGTCGGGATGCAGACAGTGTGATAGATGGCAACCTTGGTGTGGAGATGGAGATTTTTCTTTTGAGAGACCCTGGGCTAGACTTTCCTCTAAGGCACATGTGGCTTGTTTGATCAATGCTGCAGCCCGCAGAGAGGATATTACCAAGGTATTTGAATGATGGAACTTAGTGGTTTGTATTCTCAAATGAAGACAAGCGTGGGGTGGGAGGGGGGTGTTTCCTGGGTCGAGCAGCTTCGTCTTGACTCACTGGAAGTCTTGACGCAGCAAGAATAGAGTGAAGCTCCTCCACAGGATGAATCACAGTCATCTGCATACGGGAACCCTGAGCGCCCAGAAAGAGAGTCTGGGGGTTGCATCGCACCTCTTGAGGTTGAAGAGCTTTCCATCACGCCTGAAGTCTGTCTGAACAACCGCTGTTACGCACAGCAGATATTTTGCCAGTGACAGCTGATGAGAAGCACCTGCTGTGAGACCGCTGATTGCGAGAAGTGGCAGACATGCAACACACTTGAGTATTTTAACCCGTAAAGAGCATCTCTGCAGCAGAACCCCACACTGCTGTATCTCAGTGTTGAGCTAAGTCCTTTAAGTTTAAATCACCTCAAAGCAGAGGTTTGTAGCATCAGATTAAAGATTTGAAAACTGGATTTGAATTCAAAGAAAATTGAGGTTTAATAAACTCAAAAAGTAAAAATGCATGATGCTTCGCCTGTAATTAACTCAGAATACTTACAGTCAGTCCATAATCATGACTCAGCAGGGTGCTGGTTCAATCAGATGAACCCATATGGAAGCAGATGGGAGGAAAGGACATCTAAGTTGTTATTCTCAATGCTCAAAATTCAACTTGTAACATTCAGTTTGCAGTTTACAAGAGACAGGAAAATGTTCATTCTGCAATTCTTTTTTTTTTTGGATGCCAAAAGTGATGCCCACAGGTTATATCTCACTGCATTTTTCATTTTTTGTGGGTTGGCAAGTTTAGTTTACTTTTATTTTTATTTTTTTATGCTCAGTTTGTATTTGTCTCAGTGTTTGTCTTTTTTGTAATATGGGGTGTTTGTCAGATGTGAGATTCAAAAAGGTCAGAAAAAGTATATTGTGTAATAATAACTCACCAAAACATCACACTGTTTCAAACATCTTGATCTCAGTGGGACTTTCCTGATTAAATAAAGGTTATTATTCTCTCACTACAACCAGAAGAGATTATATGGAGACTAGTGATAACCAAATATTATAATTCTGCCTTATTTGAGAAACATGAGTCCATCATTAAAATTTTCAGCAGCCTGTACAGAATAACTTTGTCCATGAAAATCCATGATCTTACAGTGGTAAAAGTAAAAGTAAAACAAATTAAGCATGCACCTTATTTTCTTTGTTTTTCCTTTATTTCTAATTTGGCCACATTGCTTGTGGCTGGGAGGAGAGCGGAGGTTTCTGCCCGAGCCATCAGTCACCCGTCAATGGACCATCAATACCTTATTCATATAAATTAATTCTGCTGGACTGTGAAAGACGATAAATCATACGTATGACAGAGGCAGGCTGAGATAACATGTGTTTTGGACCGGACTGCACACACTCCACAGATGAGTCTGGATCAGCATCAAAGGTTAAAAACAGTTCATCTCTAACATTTCAGAGCAATGCAGAGCGGATCATTTACCTTCCAAGATGCTCGGTGTGAAACTCAGTAGCAAAAAGCATAACATAACAATTTCAGTCACCAGTCTGGAACGATGATGAAAGTCTGCTGTGAAAATAATACACAGGATTTTGGTTTAATTACCTTAATCCAAGTATGTCTGTTAACTCATTTGGCCCGCATAAACTCAGACAAATCCCCAAATTGAAGTTGTCATTGAATTTAACACAGGGTTTTAAAATACCTAATATTACCCATTTCTACAATTAGTCATCATCGTCATCATGAGGAGCTGCCAGGCCTCGCAGACGAGTGATGAACATGCAGAAATGATGGGAATCTGCATTGTGTTTGCCCATTTGTGTTACACGCTCTTTGGGTCATAGTTATGACCCTGATTATTTTTTTTTTTTTCCCAGCTGATGTTAAGATCTGTCTTATTCAACTTAACCCAGTGGAAAAAATATCATTTTTATGCCCAAACACACATTTAACAGATGTTTTCTTTACAAGAAGTCTGGGGTTGAAGTGAAATCCGGTCACAACCTCATCATCCTCGGCCCCGGACGAATCGTCTGTGCTCACCAGACATTACAGCATTTTTTTTTTTTAAATCATTGGATCAAAGATGGCTGGTGTTTTTGGAATTTAAGTTTAATATGAAGGTGTGTGAGTAAAGCTTTGTTCGTCGGGGACTGACTCAAATCAAATCAAATCAAACCACATTTTATTTATAGAGCAGCTTTTGGCTTTTGTGCAAAACTGCAATGCGGGGTACTTAACAACACAATGAAAACACAACAATACAATGGAGATACAAGCATGCATAAGACATGATAAAATAAGAAATAAGAAACATAGTGGAATAGAGACCAGTGAGGCACAGAAGAGGGATTAAAGGGGATTAAACACAAAGAAGAAAAATTATAATAAATTAATGAATTAATTAATAAGTGTTGAAGGCACTACAGAAATTGTGCATTATGGGTCAAGTATCCCTTTGAGAAAAATATACATGTTATACAAAATCCCATCAGCAGGACAGTTTTAGCCTGTAACCTTGGTAACAGTAGTTTGGCCATAATGCTAACAGGCAGGCTGAGTAGCTTGTAAAGGCTTGTTTTATATTTCAGGGAAAGTCTCTGCACATAAACTGATGCTGTTTCATGCGTGTTTGGGGCAACGTTATTATTGCTGACGAAAACTAACAAAATAATGAAAACTAGGTGTGAACATTTCTGTCCACTAAAATAAAAATAAAAACGAGGGCATACAAAAAAACAATAACTAACTCAAGTTAGTTATAGGGAAAATGTATAATACTTTGGGTGGATATGAAATCTGTCCTCCAGTTTTGTGCCAGTTTTCCACCAGCAGATGGATAACATCCTTCTGTCGGCGCAGTCACACAAGCAGCACTGTTTTGAATCTCACACCTGACAAAAACCCCATATCACAAAAAAAGACCAAGACTGACACTGAAACTTATAAAAACTAAACTAAAACTAAAACTATAAATTAAACTAAACGAGCAAACCTGCTTTAAAACCTAATTAAAACTAAACTGAAATTGATGATGATGTTTACGTTTGACTATAAATTGCACGTCAGGCTGCTAGCTAGCCTCGGTCGTCCAGCTGATGATGATGATGACGATGATGATGATGATGATGGTGGTGGTGGTGGTGGTTATTTCACCCCGTCAGCAACCAGGCTAAAAACTATATGTTGGAGGAAAATGTCCAGTGGTCTTGGAAACGATCCTGAGCAGGGATCATCGCACCCAGAGTTTGTTAATGTCGCATGAAGGAACAGGTGACGCGTCCATCTCAGCACAAGCCAGATATTTCATCACATTCTTCCTCTTCCTCGTCCTCGTCCTCTTCCTCTTCCTCGTCTTCTTGGTGTTTATTTGGCGGGCCGGCTGCAGACCGGCTCAGTACAACACGTTAAAAATAACCCAGCAAAACAAGCGAGGTCCAAACCAGCACATCCGGCCAATGTCCCAGTAATAGACTGGACGCCAGCAGCTCTGTGTGAGTGTGTGTGTGTGTGTGTGGGTGTAAGTCGTTCTGTCAGGCGTCAATCTGAGCGTTTTCCCCCTCAGGGATAGTGAAGTATCTAAAGGCTAACATTCTGCTGGTGTCCACAAATAAACCTCAGATTAGTTACACTCAGTTTGGCACGACTGATATTATTTTGGCTGTGTTTTTTTATTCTAATGCCGATATTCTTGTTAATGAGATGTGCAAAAAAATGTGTGTGCAAGTCCAAATTTTTAATTATGTGCTCTAGTAGAATGATAAAGCCTTCACACGCTCTTATGTAATTTGTGAAAATATGGAGTTTGACTTGGCTGGACCTTAGAAGCCCCATGTTCCTATGATTTTTTTTTTTTTTTTTTTTTTTTTTTAATTTCAAAACCTT
>OMLB01055642.1:0-16102 GCA_900302555.1 Myripristis jacobus
ACCTACTTTAAAAAAAAAAAAAAAAAAAAAAAAATTTTTAAAAAAAAAAAAAAAAAAAAAAAAACAGCATGCATGGCCAGAAAAATGAAGTACTGCTGTAAAGTTAATTCCTTCCCCCACCCTGCAGGTCGCTGGGTTCTCCTCCGCTGTTTCAGGGGCTGGTCAGGTTGAGGAAGCTGGCGTTTGGCAGTGATGATCTGGCGGAGCTGAGAAGAGGAGATCTGACAGGAGTCAGTCAGCTGGAGGAGCTCACTGTGCATGCCAACAACCTGCAGAGGTGGGAGGGACAGGGCGTGTGTGCTCTTGTATTGCTGTGCTTATGTGGACCAAAATGTTCCTACAAGGTCAGAGACACAAGGAAAAGCCTCTTTCTGCCATGCAGGATTTTGGTTTCACATTAGATTAGAATTAGTATTTGCTTTAGGTTAGAGTAGGTTAGGCATGTAGCAACAGCTCCAGCGCCCCCAATTTTTGCATTGAACTGCAGTGACCATTAACCTGTGTCACTGTGCAAGGCTTGCAAGCTAATGCCACTGTCCCCAGAACTCAGGAACCCTTTTGAGGAACTGGGAACTCTTACCTCTGTTAACGCCAGAGGAGCCAGTCCCTCTTTTTGCCACAGAGGCTGAGTTTCTCACCCACAAAATGTTCTCTGAGACAAACTCTCCTGGTCTATGGGGGCCGTTTTAGCAATGAACATACCTAATTTGAGTCAGCATATGACTCAAGCAGCATGAAAGTATCCCCCACGCCATTGTCAAAAAAACGGAGTGAGTGACCGCAAACTGTTAAACCCCAGATCTAAAGCTATGACAAACTTAAAGCTTGCTCTTTCAAGAATTCATTGGCTGGTAACTGAGAGAAAAACATACCTTGGGTCTCTGATTACCCACTATATCACTGTTCATCTACGTTACTCTATGTAAAAGCAGTTTCTTCTTTATAGCTCTTGCTTTAGAATTGATCTTTACTATTCATAAGTGCAAATTAGTTCAGTCATTAGGAAGTTAGTAACACGACACGGGCAAGTAAAACAGGAAATAAGAATATGACATAGCATAAGGCAAAAGACAGGACACAAAAGCAGCAGATATAAGGCCTCAATTATGTGTCCTTGTTCCCCTATCTATTCTTCCTGTTCCCATCTCTCTCTCTCTCTCTGTCTCTCTTTAGGTATGATGTTGGCACTTTAGCAGACATTTGGCCTTTGGGTCGTGTCACCGTGAGCCTCCACGGGCCGTTTCTTAACAACACGGCGCTGGCATCAGATTTGCTCGGTGATGTGTCCTACCCTGAGACGCCCATGATTCTCTCAGACCTCCACCTGATTGGGAATGAGTCCATTCAGCCCTTCAGAGAGACAAGTAGGAGGAGAGTAAGGTGAGGCCATACGCACAGTTTTTCCAATATGAATTCATTTTTTCATCCTGAAGAACAGCACAAGATCCAAACAAAACCAAGTGTGTTTGCAAGAAAAATAACAACAGGCACCTTTGATCTCATCATATTATCGCTGACATCTGAAATGACATCACCCCTCAGGTATATGACCACCTATAACCTCTCTGTGTCTGATGAGGCAATAGTTGATCTCCTGAAGATGTCTGATGGAGCACCGCTCACCTATCTGTCGGTGGACAATGCCAGGCTAACGGGTGAAGGCAGGTGGGAACCCAGCGTTTTATATACATCCAGGAAACCTCCTCACTGTGTCAGTGTGATCTCTTAAACTGTGCAAGCTGTCGTGTGTAAAAGCATCATGTGCAACCGGAGACAAGGCAGGAAAATCTTACAAAGGCATTCATAGGAGATGTAGGATTAAAATGCCCCCATTGCACATTCTTACATGAAAAACGCCCAGCAAAAACACCTGGATATATAGGGAGTGAGATTGCCACCATTACAAATATAGCTGTAGTTAATAAAAGACAATGAATGTGAATTAATATGGAATCTATTTTAACATGTAGGCCTGGATATCGAGTAGCCCTTTACACACAGATCCAGCAGGTTTCCCTTTGGAGCATCCAAAAGCATCCACATGTTTTGTTTTCAAAAAAACAAGACCAACTCGAATGTAACTAAAAGATTAACTGATTTTTTTTCATGGTTAGATTATGAAATATGGCATAGTGTTCATTAGTGTCACAGATTTTTTGTTAGATGGATAGATTATCAAATACAGTACAAGTTATGCGTTGGTGTGCAGGTGGGCAGGACTTACTTGCATAATCATAGGTCTGCACATTTTTATTGTGAGCAAGGTTTAGAGTTATATTTAAAGCACAAAGGGGATTTTTTTTTTATTTCATGGAAAAAAAAATGGCTTAAGTAATTACAGATGAATTATTACACCCTCTAAAATGGTACTTTGCTGTAAAGACAAAGCTAAAGAGACTGCAATAAATGCCAAATGTGACAGTTCTATGCGAGCAGGTGTCATTTTTCTCCACAAATGATGTCTCATGATGTTTTCGATGGTTCTAGGTGGACACCAGCCAAGAGGACCGACCACAAGAACATCGACGAGTTCTTCATACGAGATGTGGTGATACTGGACGTCTATAAGTTTGTCTCTTTCATAGACCTAGGGTTTCTGCTGGAGTACCCCAGGAGGGTGTCAGTCATCGGCTCCAAGGTACAAAGCAGGGATTATTATTATTAACTAGGAGGTCCACTCATAACATAGCTACAACAAGATTTTATGCTCATCTTTTACCATAGAATATACCCATTTGATTATGCCTCAACTTTGATTTGTGCAGTTCAAGTGCTACAGGGGATTTCTGCATGACTGCAAAACTGTAGGATCTGGAAACAATTCTATATTTCTTCAGTATCCTTGGTCTGGCACAAAAAAAAAAAAAAAAAAAAAAATCCACATTGCCATCAAAATCTGAGTAATTCTCTGACCCAAGGATCTGTTCACCCAGTTTCATGGAAATCCATTCACCTGTTGTTGTTTTTTAGATGTATCACAGACAGACATATAAACAAAGAAAACTTGTGGTAGAGGTAAATCTCCAAATCCTAAAGCTCTTTGAATCCACCAATCAAAAGCGACGGAAACATGAAAATATTTACTCCGGGTCGCAAAGCTCTTTCGATCATCTAGATGAACTGAGTGCATCAGAGAGACGGAAAGCTTCATAAATCCGTGAGTCTACCCTGTGCTCCATTCCCAGGTGTTTTTGTTGCCCTGCGTGTCCACCCGTCTCCTGAAGAACCTGCAGTATCTGGACCTGACTAACAACCTCCTGACTGACATGACCCTGGAGGAAACACTGTGCAATGGAGACGGCACACTGAAGAACCTCAGGGTTTTGAACTTCAGCGGCAATGCTCTGAAGGTGGGTCAATACTCAGGAGAGGACTATTACCTCCATTTGCTCTACAGTTGCTTATTTTATAGTTTTGTTTAATATGTGCTATTTCAGTGCAAGAAAACAAGAAAAACAAAATCTACCAGAAACTGTCAAAGCCTTAACTCTGTTTGCTCTGGAAGAACAGCGCCCTCTTGCTGTTTTGTGCCATAAAGCAACCTAGCAGATTTGAAGCCATGTGCTTTTCAGAATAATGTAGTTGATGGGATTCTGCACTGATTCGCATTTTGTTTTTGTTTTTTTGTTGTTGTTTTTTTTTTGTACTTGTGTTTGAAATATGTACATTTGGATGCACATGTTGTGATTTTGGGTTGTCTCTCCTTCAGTCTCTTTCCACACTGAGCCACCTGGTCGCTAACCTCAGCAAACTGGCCCAACTGGATGTCAGCAGGAACGGGTACAGCTTGATGCCCCCGCACTGCTCCTGGCCCTCAACCCTGCAGTACCTCAACATCTCCGGGTCAAAACTCATTGAAGTCACCGCTTGCATGCCCACCTCCCTGCAGGTAAGGACACTAAAGAGCATAATTAGGAGTGATTTTGGAAGGTGGGGGGGTTTGCCTATTCCTCTTGTATGAAGTGATGCACTTTACTTTCCCACCATTGTAAACCGATCAGCTTGGGCAACAAGAGGGAATCATTTCTTCAAATCCACCTTACAGATTTGCTTTTAGGCCATCCATTTGATTTTGCCTTGTTTCTCTCACTTTGCTGCTTTGAAATGCAAATTAATAAAACATGCAGGCAACTGCCAAGTGAACACCTGCTTCCTCCTTTCTATCTCCTTTTACTTTTATTGTTGTTGAGCCATTTCTTGATGCACTTTGCAGTTTCTGCTTTTTTTTGACTGAGAAACAGTGTATTATCATTCATATAGTAATAATTGTTGTAATAATTGTGGTTATGTGTATCATCGTGCTAAGCATGTGTTAATATCTGCCTACCTAGAAATTTCCACCTATTGTAAAGGGTGCTCCTCAAGGATCAATATTGATATTGTTATTTAGAATCATTAACAACATGCCTTTGAAAAATCTGTATTGTTTAGCTGACTAGCCCTAGAAAACTTGCAGTGGACTTTTGAATTGCAAACTGATCCGATTCATCTAAAATTACCCCTGAAAGCAAATAAGACAAAATGTATGTTGTTGTCTAGAGTCAGAAACCCTTACTTCACTCTTATTTACTCTTAATCAGAGAGAGCATCTGAATAAAAATATGTGGGCTTCTGGCTTCATGGAAAAAATTATATTTAAATTCCACTTAGATTCCCAAGTAAACTGCGTCAGAACTTCTCTACAGAATCAGTTTCCACTTTCCCATATTTCCCATCAGTTTTGGACTATTTAATTTACAGACACGCCTCACCTACCACTCTTGAATTTCTAGACTCAGTATCATTCTGCCCTTAGGTTTATCACTGGCATTGCATCCTATACAATAAGGTTTGTTGGTGGTCTCTCACAGTGAGGTGTGATAAGCACTGGTACTTGTTTATATATAGAAGCCTTATTGGTAGTCAGCCACCTAACCTTGCTTCTTTGTTAAATTGGTGCTAAGGTCCATAAAATACCCGTTCCAATGATTTAATCCTGCTTTAAGTCCCTGGGATGCAAATTATTTTGGGAAAATCCTTTCGAAGTGCCCATAGGCAAAACATAGAAGCCCTCTGTGGTTGGCTGAAATTATCAGCATCAAAGAGTTTGCTCTGTATTGTTATTTCTAAAAGGTGTTGGATCTCAGCAACAACGACCTCCAGACCTTCCCCGTGGCCCTGCCTGCCCTGAGAGAGCTCTACCTCTCTGGGAACAAGTTACTGAGGCTGCCCGGTGGATGGATGTTCCCAAATCTGCAATCATTGACAATACAGGTGAGAGGCACGCCTCACAATAAACTAGCATTCAAAAGATTAACTGATGATGTGAAAGACAAGCCCACAAGCACGCATGCACTCACAAAAACGTTAATCTGTGCGTTAATGCTGCCTGTTCCTCCACAGTCAAACACCCTGAGCATGTTTAGTGATTTGGACTTGAAGTCTTACCAGCGGCTCACCAACCTCCGGGCCGGTCAGAACAAGTTTGTCTGCTCCTGCGAGTTCGTCGCCTTCCTCCAGCTGACCTTTAGAGGACAGGGAGCCATTGCTTTAAGAGATGAGGAAGAGAGCTACATCTGCGATTCTCCTCTCCGCTTTCAGGGAGAGCTGGTGGGTCAAGTCCACCTCTCCCTTGTCGACTGCCATCAGGTTCTGGTTGTGTGTGTGAGCTGCGGCGTGTCACTGGCAATGGCGGTTGCGCTGGTAGTCGTGTTGTGGCGTGTCCATGCATTCTGGTATGTCAAGATGACATGGGCGTGGCTGAAGGCCAAGCGTAGCTCCAGCTCCCGCCGACGCCGGCAGCACAGAGTTGGAACTGATTCAGAACCGTTGCTGTGCTACGACGCTTTTGTCTCATACAGTGAGAGAGATGCCAGCTGGGTGGAGGAATACCTCATTCCTGAGCTGGAGAACCCGAGGTAATTTCAAGCAGTTCTATAGAGTTTTTCCTGATAGTATCTCTCAACGTTAAGGTCACATTTTCCATAAATCAAAGTGAGAAGATTTTTTTTTTAATTGGTGAAAACTTTTGTTTGTTTTTACTGATGATGACAAGCATGGAGGAAATGACTTTTCCATCAGCTTTTCACTTGTTTCACCACCTGCCTTTACTAGACACTTTGAAAGCGGTACCTTAGATTGAAGTGGGAGAGCAGTACCGTCTTCGTGTTTTGTGCTATAAAGCCACGCAGAAAATGTTATACAAAATCTGATTCAGTGCAGCTGATGAATATTTTTCTCTCTACGACTTCACCTATGATCATGATAATCTGATGATTTGATATATGATGATGTGACCATGAACCAAACATCACAAAACACTGTTGAAAGGCAAAAAAAAAAAAAAAAAAGCGGGTTTTGAAGAGTGAAAAAAGGCACTTTCCCACTGACGCCTTTATATTTTTGATTTGATACTAAGGTTTCAAGTATTTTACTGTGTTTTGGCTGCTCCTTGATTCATGCTCACTGTATGACAATATTTTACCCCTCTTTATTTTGTGTTCCTAATTTCATGATGCTGCTTTGCTTCTGGTTGATTTATAACAAAAGTATTTTAACGCCTCTTGAATGTTTCTTGGTCTAGAGACGAGAGTGATGGAGCAGCAGCAACAGCAGCAGCAAATGACAAGCCCTTGCAGGCCTTCTCCCTGTGTCTCCACAAACGAGACTTCCTTCCAGGACAATGGATTGTGGACAACATCATGAGCGCCATGGAGCGCAGCCGGCGGACCGTCTTTATCCTCTCTGAGAACTTTGTCAGCTCCGACTGGTGCCGCTACGAGCTGGACTTCTCGCACTTTCGGCTTGTCGACGGCAAAGACGACGGGGATGCAGCCGTCTTGATCCTGCTGGAGCCGCTGTCCAAGGACGACATCCCCAGACGCTTCTGCAAACTCCGCAAGCTCATGAACTCCACGACCTATCTGGAGTGGCCGCAGGAGGAGGAGAAGAGGCCCGAGTTCTGGAGGAGCCTCCGCAACGCCTTGAGAGGCGACGATGAAGAGGAGGAGGAGCAGTGAGATAGGACGAAGGATGTAAGTGCAGAGGAAAGGAGAGCAGAGAGAAGCTGAAGATGGGGGCCTGGAAATGCAGTGAGAGGAAAAATACTTTTGGGCATAGGATACATTTTACTCATGAGGGTGAACAAAATAAAGCTTGTTTCCACATTTTGTTCATTCGTGCCTAGAAGATTCCCTCAATTTAATTCAATCATTTCCATGTAATGTTAGAGAGATCCAGCCAACAGATATGTACAAAAGTAGTTTAATAGGTAGAATAAAAAAATGTGTAAATAGTTTACACATGAGAATAATTTAACCGCAGAATTTAACCACATGAATTGTATGCCCAAGTTAGTAAAATGTGGTGTCTTTATTCGATTTATTATTCAAAATGAGTTTTTCCCGACTTTTCTCATTCTGTGACAAACACCTTTGACAAGTCTGATGTAGAAAGAGCAAATTTCTGAGCCTCTGAAAGTTTATTGGTTGGCATTTAGGTGTGGGCGCAGAATAACAAAAATTACACTAGAGACCACACTGGAAATTTTGCAGTGTGGATGATGTACAGAAGGAGGAAAAAACTTCTAAATCTTGTATTTAATGAGAATGATTTTGAATTTAAGACACTTCACAATTTATCTTTTGTTCAGTTCAAATGCAATTTCATCTTTTTTTTTTATTGACATTTTCCTTAGCTGTGCATTGATCAGTTGTTTTTTACTTTCCAACCTTTTAGAGAGACGTTGGTCATCTTACATAATAAATGGCTCTTTTGTTATTTCAATGAAAAGGAGCACTAGCAAAAGGTAAAATAAGCTGCATGTAGCTCTCAAATGAATTTTAATCAAATTCTTTTTTGATTTACATATTCATTTAATAATTTAGCTCTAAATATTTTATGTATATTTACTTTCACTATGGATTTTTGTTACGTTCAGCCCTCACAGTTTTCCATAATGAGAATGTAATTTGAACCGAGAACAGCTATATCATTCAAAAGTATTAGGACATATTAGGAGACGGATACTGATATTTGATAACCAGCAGCTCCTCATTCTTTAAAGTCATAGCATAAAATGAACTGTGCAGCCTGGACTTGATGATCCTCGTATTCAGCTACCAAAACTCTGTCCAATAAACAACCTGCTGTGGAGTCTGTGTGACTTTTGTTGACAGGCTACGGTTTGTGACTTTTCCACTGTTGCTCAGAACAAAGAAAACAAACCATAGGTGTGATCACACCCCCCACACACTCTGACTTGCTTTTATACATATTTATTCAATATGAAGTGTAAATCAGCAGCGGTCCTGATAACAAAGCAAAAACCACTTGCTGCAACCACAGCGTGGCTACAGAGATATTTGGAAAGAGAAAGCCTTCTTAGCAGTAGAGCACTGAGCTGGACTTACGCAAAGAATTTGGACAAACCCTCAGTGACAGAGATGTGACATGAAATGTTTGGAGCAGTTACCAGGGCTGTGCCTCCATGTTGGGAGAGCCAAACAAAAGCAAAAAGCATAGAGCAATGCCTAATTGCCCCCCCAACCCCCATTATAACTTAATACTGTATTTATCCTTAATTGATGGGCGACTTTCAAAACATTTCAACACACATAGTAAAATAACACTTAATTATGTTGAGGAGACAATGACAGCTTTTTGGGGGGGGTTACTCATAGCCACTGCTCTCCAAACACTGCATGACCGAACTCCCCTCTGTCAGCAAACCAATGCGCCATCACCACGTACAGATTTTAAGGCGATGCAGATTGCCAGAAACAATGACAGAATTTTTGTCATATTTTGCCATGTCTTCTTGCCTTGATTTTGTTCTGTTGGAGATTAGTTGCAGCTGCAGGCAACTTTGAAGTACATGTTAAAATGAGACTGTAGCATTAACGGTTAACATACTGGAGCATAATGTCTGTCTCTCATGATGACGAGGTGTGTGCAAAATTTGCTCAAAACAGAAAAGTGACAACATTCAGCTTTCGTTGTGAATCCTACTCATCGGTCGCTCCAAATACTTGCTCGTGTATTGTAAACCTAAGCTAAAACATATTGCTAACAACCGATATCCCTAATAAAACACATGGTAAACAATATTAAATTAAATGTAAACAGGTGATAAGCAAGAGAACCATCTGGATAGTGACCTTTTCTAATAACTGTGCAAATTACTTTCAGAATGCAGAGCTACATATAGTTTTTTTTTTCCTCAACAGCGTCTGTGTTTGGTTTAAACAGTGGCTGGCGATTCAATCCGTACACCAATAAGCTATTTTACACTGCTACATTCTTGCTCGACTCAGCACAACATCAACAAATTGCTTCACAATACCAACAAAAACAAGGGGTGAAAAAAATCCCTTCTATCTTGTCTCCTTCCTCTGGCGAAACACTTGTCTGTCATCTAGGATTATTGTAGGATCACAGGAATATTTGGTGTATTTATATTGGGTTGCCAAGGACGCCTGACCTTGACCTCTTTACAGCTGTTCACCTGTATTGTTGGTAATCTGGGAATCTAAGCTCATTACATCATTGAAATCATTGCACGTTGCTTTGTATTAGTGTGCCAGATAAAGGAGGAAGGAAATTAAACAGTGTAAAAACACACTCGGTGATAAGCCCATTGCTTTTGTTAGTGCTGTGAGGGATTAAACACCAATTATTGCAGGAAAACCATGTATTAAGAACTGACATCTTGGACAAAAGTGAACTCATCACTCAAATACTTTAAAATTAAAAAAAAAATAATAACAATTATCACAAAGCCTACCAACAGAAATACTGTAAAATTATTTGGTTTTGGCTTGAGAATTTATGGCCATTACAAGTCATGTAGATAAGCATGTTGCTGGCGTTGTTGTAATTTGTGGCCTTTGTAAGAAAGAAGGCTGAGACATAGTGCAGCAAAACAAATGCGAGTGCCGTCAATGGCTGCAACTGCACCTGCATAGTTTTTAGGGTAGTTGACGTGACAAAATGTAGAACGTAAATGAGTACAAGTTGAAAAAAAAACAATGCTTGTCATCGTTTTAAAAAGCATTATTCAATTTTACACCTCACTTGCACCACTGTTTCATATGTGTTATTTATCTTTCATAACTTCAGTCCTGTGATTTGGCAATGTGCAAATAAAGTAAACAAAGACAAAAGCAGAAATTCAAAATATCAAGACAAGCTTTGAAACGGAAAATGGCTCCTGTTTCATGTGCATGGTCATTTAAGATCGTAATATTTCTCATCATTGTCAGCCCCTCTTGCACTATTCTTAATAAAATAATCTACGGTGCACTTTTATGGTCACTATTATGCAATAGTATTTTAACTTGTTTAATTGGATTTTTTTGTAGTTTTACTGTCATTGTACCAATTATTGTTCAACTGTAAATAAATATTACTATGGTGAATGAGGTGTTGAGCACTGTAAACACAGACCTATCAGACCCATCAGAGAGAAGTGACACTGATGAGTGTGCAAAACAAACTATAGGAAATCTTATAAAAGCCAGTTTCTTCTCTATACAGTACAAAGTACAGCAACAAAATAATAAATAACATGCAAAAGACCGACACCTTTCATATGACTCTTCCAACCTTTACATATCTTACTTGTGTTTTTCAAACTATCTTTCAAATACTCAATGTGCACCCGAGTATCCTTTGTACAAGCTGGCAATCATTTAGGATCAAAGCACCCCAGAGTGCCTGGTATTACTCTAGAGGCAACTGTACAAACAGACACTCAAATTTAGATTAAAAGAAACAAAAGGTTCCCAACGCAGCCTGGACCAGCTCACTGAAGCACTAAGCGTGACATATTCCAGCCAAATGTCCGGCATTCTCTCACACTTTAAAAGGACCTGACCAACACTCCCACATCCTGGCGGTGTTCCTCAGGGGTCTATTCTAGGCCCAGTGAGAAGTTAATTCCATGGACGATTCCAATGATGATTGGTTGCCAGGCAACAAGGTACCTGAGCCAGTCAAGCAGCTGCCCATATAGAACATGTGTCTTCTCCCAACTGGCCAGAGGGGTAGGAGTTAAGGAGCATGCTCAGAATCAATCTTTGTCCTATTATCGATTTGAGTCACACCTGGTGACTGAATTCAAGAACATTTAATTTCTGGAATGACTCAATCTGATTCAAGTTTGTTCACCACGAGTCCAATTTGATTCAGAACTGTTAGCCAAAATTAAATATCATTTTTTCCAAAATATGAAAAAGACATCAATGCAAACTGATTCATGCTAAAGAAGGAGTGATTCATCATATTTTTTTTGGCAGATCGATTGATTTCAGTTGGCAAATTTTTCAAAAATTTCATCAATCAAAGAATCATTTCATGACATCACCATTGTTATCAGTCTCTCTGGTCTCAAGCAATCATACAAAGGCACCATTCAGTCGTGCACCAATGAAAGGATACGGGTTGTTCATCATCCTTTTTAGGTCAACTTTCTCATTGCAGTACGGACATGTCTGCTTCTTACCCACAATGCACCACCCACGAATGCAGAATTCATGGAATCTGAGGGGCAGGGAAACGTTAAGGAACAGCACGTACAGTTTGTCAATGAATAATCTTGCAAGACAGTCAATGGCAGTTGGCAATACAGCACAGGAAAAACAAAGTGGATGATGGAACAAGCAGAATAGAAAAAAAAAAACATTACAGGATGATGGGCTGCAATAGTAATGTCTTGTGTGCAGAAAAAAATAAATTACATTGTACAGTTTTTTGTGTTGGAGTTATATAATTAGCTTATCTTAAATAATACTGGTAATTCATGTGGCTGTAAGTTTACTATACTGACACAGGCTGTCGTAGTGAATGAAAGTGTTGATATCTCCATAGGACATCAGGTGCTGGGTATATAATTCTGGCTTTTGTAGCACCTGGATTTGCTTGCATCCCGCGCCATGCAGGACGCAAGCAACCATCCGTGTTCCACTGCACTCAGCTTAGCGCAGTGCAAATGCATTGTTGCATTACGTAATGGACTCCATGGTGGAAGGGTGGAGTTTGCGTGTCCTATCAGGAAAGGGCCTTAACTGTTCTACAAAAGCTGTAACACCCTTGAGGATAGTAAGGAATGAGGACAGAGCTGTGTTAAGGCACTTACCACCAAAATTACACACTGTGTTTGGAAATTTCTTTCATGGCATTTTACCAGAGGCATTAAAAGTGCTGAGGCAACAAGCCTCTAGAGTTTAGAGATGATTATCCCGCTGACTAATGGTAGGCCATCCTCTCTAAACTAATTGGTCTATCAAAATGGTGCTTTAGATAACTGGGCCTCGTTCCCTCGACAATGCAGCGACCTGAATTCACCTCCTGGGGGAGGTAGAAGGACAGGAATGGCAACTCAGTTAAATTCATCTCCTCCCCCTCTCTATTATGAAACGACATATCTCACTATTCCTCTATTGCTTTTTCTTCATCTCCAGCATTAGTCTATCTATCATCTTCTTTCAATTCTCTCTAATGCACTGTATTTATTTAATAATGGACAACAGGTAAAGTTTTTCCAAAATGATCATCATGTATCTGAGGGGGAGTAGACTGGCCTCTTCGTCAACTGGCAAATTTTCCAAGTCACAAAAGTACACACACACACACACACACACACACACACACACACACACTGAAGGGTCAACAGAGTGACATTGTGAATATGGAGACAAGCTTAAAATGAGAGCTGAAGGATACATGTGGTTACAGGAGAGCTGGTAGGTGTCTTCTATAAATCCCTCCTCGTCCACATCAACAAAGATCCTCTGACCGCACACAGCACAGATGTCGTTAGTCAGACTCCTGCTGGGCATGCCACCCTTGTTGTAGTACTGAAAACACACAAACAAAAACACAAACACACAATAAGCTTAAACTGATACATTTAGTCAGCCTTTAATTAAACTTTGCATACTAGGTAAGTTCCTGCATGACCACATCTACAGAAAAGCCTGCACTAATGTTATTCTTTTTGACAATTTTCTTTATTAATTTAACTGTTCAGTGTGTTTATGTAGATGAATTCATCATTTAAAGATCTAATATATCGTAGCGTTTCCCTTTTTCATAGGTGTGGTGGGTCATCCTACTTCAAGTAGTGGCTAACCCTGGGAGAATTTGGTTAGTCTAAGTTGAAGACTTTGTGTCACATATATTCGGGGGCATCAGTGAAAATGTTAAGTTTTTGGCATGAAAACGGTCAAACAAGGTGATTTATTGCTTTCAGCTGTTTTTCAATGAACTGTGCAGCTCTTCCTAAAAGAGATGGAATTTAGAAATGGAAACTGAAAATTAGAGCTGCTCTTCGTGGAAAAATGAATGAATGAATGAATGAATGAATGAATAATATTACCCCTATGGTAGAAGCCATGTAGTCAGAGCAGATCTCAGCAAAATCTCTGCCCATGATGCCGTAGTAAAGTCCATAGAATAACATTATCACTCCTACATCCATAGAGTCCTCTGCCTTGATCCTGAAGAGAGAGAGCGAGCAAGGGAGAAAGAAAGAAAGAAAGAAAGAAAGAAAGAAAGAAAGAAAGGTCTATCATTAATTTATTCATTTTGTTTGGGCAGAAATTACCTATGAAGAGAATTTCAAGCCAGTAAACCTAACTAAATCTGAATTGTGCTGAGTTCAACTGAGAAATTTAAACAGACAGAAGTAGAAGTGATTTTCTATGTGCAAAAAGCTATTGTGTTTCTTCTGTGCTTTGGGGTGGTAAACAAATCCACAATGAATACACACACTATTTTCTAAAAAAGACAACAGGCTTCATAAGAAAAAGGACAACAGGGAGACAAGGACATGAAGTTCAGCTGTGACTTGTTAAGCAGGCGGGATGAAGATTAGCCTTATCCTGTATTAATCGAAGCATGGCAGTGCAAAGATTTTTTTTTTTTTAACAGCTTCTATGTGATAAAGTTTAGATGAATTAAGACTTTTAATAATCCTGAGCTGCTTGTAACTTTTCACCCTGGTGTGGATTTGTATCACAAACACATTGGAAAAACACCGAGCCTGCCCATCAAGTACAGTTTGACAAGCTTTGTTCAGCAATTTCTGGTCTTGTTTTAAGTTTTAAAAAAGACCGTTATCTGCTTTTAATGTGACTGTGTAAAAAGCGAGTCACCTGAAGAAGACGTTGAAGCCGAACATGGTGAACATGATGGCCAGGTAGCCCAGAACCCCCACCGCATAGCTCAGCTTGTAAATCAACAGGAACCACTTGTACACCATCCTGAAACAGAGCAATACACTCATATTTCCATTACCACAGACCGTGCTTTACTGTAATGCAAATACACAAAATTATACTACAATCATAATGTACCACAGCAATTTAAAATATACAAATGCACGTGCACATACACACAATTCAGGACCTTTACGCTTTCTGTCCCAAAAGCCCATACAGAAATTGGAAAAGGGCATTTGTGTATTCTGCACCCTCAACAAACTGAACAAATTAATCTCATGAAATGCCTTTAAATCCAAAACGAAAGAATCAGATGCAAATTCCTTAGGATGTCAGTGTTTCTAATGCCTGACTCCTAGAATTTTCTCTTTTGAAATGTGAGTTTCCTGTGCTTATTTTTTTATGGTAAATTGGTAATTGGTAAATTGGAAAATTGGAAAAACTAAATTCCTATCTGGTAGCTAGCCAGGCTAACATAACTTTTTACAGCAAGAGGAAGCCAAATCCACATCATCCTCTTCACCGCATCATTTTCCTGTAATGTGGTTTCTTTCAGCAATTGTTTCCTGAATTCAAAAATAAACAAATCTGTTTTCCAGTATGAGCATAAAAAAGTAGTTCTGGTGTCCTGTATGGGTGTATTTACATCTGGCGAATGGCTGGCTTAAAACACCACTGTCACAAACTGGAGGACAAGAAAATGTATACAAAACAGAAAATCCACCGACACCAAACCTAATCAGGGGTTGTTCCTTTGTCACCGATTGTACGAGCTTGTGGCAAGAGCTTTGCGTCTTACCTGGGCGTCCTGCA
Source organism: Myripristis jacobus (assembly GCA_900302555.1). Classification (NCBI taxonomy): domain Eukaryota; kingdom Metazoa; phylum Chordata; class Actinopteri; order Holocentriformes; family Holocentridae; genus Myripristis; species Myripristis jacobus. The sequence goes on from OMLB01055642.1 coordinate 15,015, forward strand.
GGACAGAGGCTTGCGAGTGGCTCGGAAAATGACATAGCTGGTGATGACGGAGAACATGCCCCACATGGACAGGAACCTCCACCAGTACAGTTTGATGGTGAAGTACAAGGGAACCACCCACATCTGGACCAGGGTCACTAACTGGGGAAGAGACAGGGGGGAGTGACGGCACCGCTTTTGACTCTGCAATGATCTTACAGCCATCAGGGACAACATTTACATTTAAATGGTACCAACACAATCCAGACATTTACGTTTATCCGCTCTATACTGAACCCTTATTTTCACTGAGAACTTTACACACCTGCATTCTTCCAACTGTTTTCTCTAACTCGTGGGAACAACAGCATTGCACATTTTTACATACTGTGCTAAAATGTTGACAATTTGATGGTGATGTAGCCGGGAAACCCCGTAAATGATTTCACCACCTATGGCAGCTTTTACATACAGTGGGAGACTCTGCACCCTTGCCCCAAAATTCAACCTTAGTCACTCTTTTGGGCGTCAAGGTGAGATGAAACTGAAAAAAAACTGAATCACCAAGTATTATGATTCTTCTTTATGACTAATGTCTCTCATTTTTGAAGCTACACTCAGAGTTTCAGGAGCAGGACCACACCTCAACCACACCTCTTTCCGGCATTTCCTATAAATAAGTACCCAGCTAACTCTGTCCTATGGTCTGCACCCCTCCCTCTCGCCACATTTCTCCCCTCTCCTTGCTCTTCTGTCCTCCGTAGGGTCCTAAGAGGGGGTCCACCATGCCCGGGTGCTACGGCGGATTCCCCTACCGTAGCTTCCCAGCACACAATCAAGTTCCAGCCTCAAACAACCCTCATCGAATCGACGGGTCACTCTTGTTGATCTACAGCGTCCACTCACATTGTACGATCTGTTGTGCCGCTGTTTCCACTGCACCAGGACAATCTGAGCCACCACCAGGGTGGCGATGAGGATGAGCACCATCTCAGCATGCATGGCTTCATGACCCCTGTGCTTCACATGGAGGCGTTCATGTTGCACCCTGCCGCAAAACAGAGAAGAGGGGCAGAAAAATGGAGGAGAAAAGGGGGGGTAAAATAGGA
>OMLB01055644.1:0-28451 GCA_900302555.1 Myripristis jacobus
GGGGGTTAGAAAACATTTGACACCGACAATGGCTGCACATGACAGCTTTTTCAGATTAGCTACTGATTATTCTTGATTAGTTAATAATTTACTTTAGAAGTGTGAAAAATAAAGCCAAAAGTCTCAAGTTATCAGAATGCAAAGTGAAGTCTTCAAGTTGCTTCCTTATGCCAGGTTCAGATAGGACACGGAGGGACTGCGAAGTGTAAATTCATGCACATGCATCACAAAGGTGGCTCCATCCATCCATCCATTTTCTAAACCGCTTTATCCTCACAAGGGTCGCGGGGGGTTGCTGGAGCCTATCCCAGCGCTCAATGGGCGGAAGGCAAGGAAACACCCTGGACAGGTCGCCAGTCCATCGCAGGGCAGACAGACACACAATGACATTCACACACACAGTCACACCTAGGGGCAATTTAGCTTCTCCAATTCACCTGCATGTCTTTGGACTGTGGGAGGAAACCGGAGTGCCCGGAGGAAACCCACGCAGACACGGGGAGAACATGCAAACTCCACACACAAAGGACCCTGGGTGGGAATCGAACCCAGGACCTTCTTACTGTGAGGCTGCTCATAATCATAATCATAAAAATTATCTATTTCATAATCTCTCTCTATGCATAATGTCCATACTCCCATTTCAGTCTTGCGTGTTGGTCTGAGTCGGCCCCTTCCTGAATTACATTTTTATTAACTACATGCTTTATACACTCAGTGTCCACTTTATCAGCTCCAGCTGTCCAGTCTAATGCAGTTCAGGTCAGCAGCTCTGCCATAAATCCTACCTTTTAACAAAGTTTATAATGCTCATTTTTTGTTGACATTGTGGAAAATGTGTCAATTAAATTTTATGTTTATTATTGAGGTTATAGTTTGCAGAGGTCTTGTACTACACTACATTATATTGAGAGGTGTTTCTAATTTTTTGTCGTCCCCAATTTATACACATGAGGGGGAACAGAATAGTGGAAACAGCTCTCAATAAAATGCAGTCCAGTCCAACAGCAGCACTATGAGCTCAATGCCAAACAGAAGTGAATGAACACCTCTATTACTGTGACAACAAGAAAAGCTGAGCATTATAAGCAGCAGGAAAGGAAACTTTATGGCACAACAGTTGGATTGGATTGCATTAGATTGTGCATGTGGACCTACTACTACAACTACTACTAATAAAAATAATACTAATGCGTTTTTTTTTAAATTTTAATTTTGTATTACTTAGACACCTTCCTCAAGAGGCGTCATTATGAAAGTAGCCACCGGAAGTCCCTTTTTCAGTTTTTTCTTCGCGCCAGCTTGACACTTGTATCCAACGCCTCCCATTAGTTTCTCTGAGGAAGACTTCCGGTGGTGTGTCATGGCGGTGGCATGGTGAATCCTACTGAAAGGGAAAAATAACTCGCCCCTGTCGCCCATTTCCATCGCTCCAGGACAGATTTTCATGCATATCTAACCCCGTCACCTCCGCTCTCATACCTTGGATTTACAGGCGAAGCGTCGCGGTGTCCCCCCGCCCGGCCATGGCGGCTCACAAACCAGTGGAATGGGTCCAGGCCGTGATTACTAGATTTGATGAGCAGGTAAGATGGGCTAATATGACTCCGTGGAAGGGTGTAGCAAGCCCTGCTAGTTCTTAGGCCCTAGCAGCCCGGCCACATTTACAGCCACACAAGAGTAGGCTGCCCTTTTCGCTAATCCAGGGGTCGTTTTTGTCGACTTGCGTTGTCGAGGCTGAGCTCGTTGTTGCTGCTTCTAACTACAAAACACTGAGGATGAGTTGTTGCTAGGTCTGGCTAGCTAGCGCTGTTTCCTCCATCACTCGGCACAGTTATCCCATCCCAGACTCGTCCTGGGTTTTGCTCTGCCACATGAAAACACTGCTTAGTACTTTGGCGAAGAGTTAATCAACCTGCTTATCATTATCTGGACGTTAGCGAGAGAGCTAAGGTGTCACATCATGTCAGCCAGGTAGCTAATATTAGCTGGCCTAGCAAGCTAATGTAAACAAATGAGATGTGCCTGGGGTAGTGCATGGCTACATTGATTTATATGATTTTTGTGTTGGTGTTATCTTTGTTTTTTCAATTGTTGGGTGTTGCCTTTCAAAATTTCTTCCATGCAAAACCCACTTTCTTATGTTTAGGGAGCCAGGCTGGATGTAGAGATGATCATACAGCAGGTTCACAGCAGTTGTGATTGTGTTTGTAGTTAAAGGGGGTTCTTGTATGAAGCCCAGTGTGTTCAAAAGTATTTTAAATGTTGTATATGAAGTCATATAGTAATCTGGTAATTGTGAAATATTGTTTGAGTAAAGTTTCTTGCATGTCACCTCCAGAGGAAAATACTTGGCTTGAAAAAACTCTAAAGGTTGCACTTTAAGGTTCTGTATGGGAAGACAGACACACACACACATGCATATTCCACTTTCATGTCTATCGTCTCCTATTATGTCAGCTAAGTTGCTAATATTAGTTGGCCTAGCAAGCTAATGTAAACAAATGAGATGTGCCTGAGGTAGTGCACTGAAGCTTTATGAAGGAATCTCTCCTGTCTGTCTGAGGTTCTGCCACGGGAGGATGTTTGAATAATTTGAGGGAACGCTGTTCTCCCTGCAAGTTAATTTCTTCACATGAGTCACAATAATAATTTGTGTGTTCAGTATGCCAGTAACTCATGGACTGTGAACACATGAGGGTGAAATGGCAAAATACATGCTGAAATTGAACTGTTAACTTTGCCACTTCCCTAGGCATCTTTGCCACTTAAATAAACAACAAATTCAGGCCGGCTCTTAATAAGACTGGTCATCATTGAAATGGTCATTTGCACCGAATTATGGTGAATTATGGTGGAAAAGTTTGGAGAAAGTGCATGCTGTCTTGTACAATAGAATATTCACAGAGTTGACATCAGAATAACATTTTATCATGAGTTTATGCTATACTGTGTAACAAAATGATGTAGAGCGGAAATGAGGTTTAATGATTGTATTCCTATAAATATACTTGTAACTCAGCAGTTCTGCCCCACCACTTTGCTCTGAAAGATTGCATGTATATGGTCTGAAAGGAAATTTAAAGTCGCATACCAGCCGCTGATAAACCCCTAAAAAATCATCTCCTTGCATCAGTATTACTTTTTTCTTGAAAAACAATCCCGTCATTTAAAAAAAAAAAATCTTAGTATTACAACACCTTTTACTCATTAAGTATGCGTGCATCTGTGAACATACAAATAGTTCCCAATCATACCCCTGCCTGCTCACTAATCTGCAAGTAACTTGTATCACATTTGATAATCTTATTATGTAAAAAAAATATATATATTGTGACTGTCTTAGTTACACTTGTTCATGTGAAGCAGCCAGTTGGAGTTGGCCTCTGTGATTTAAAAAAAACAAAAACAAAAAACTTGTGTGGAATGGCTCTGTGTATGCAGAACAGGAAGTCCTTAAGATGCACTCGTGAATGCTGCACCGTAGCTGATAATCTAACCATGTTAAAAAAAAAATCTGCGAATCTCTGTCACACTAATATTATTTATGTGAAGCAGCCATTTCCAGTTGGTCTTGTTTTTTTTTTTTGAAAATATAACGCAAAGCAGTGCCTTGTTGGCTGACGACTGATTGGCTGTGGGATTTGTGATGTACCAAACCCAGCTGGCCCGGGGTCTTTCTGAATCTTAGAGTTAAGGGGTGTGCACACACACCTCCACCTCCAGTAGAGGAGTGTGAAAATCTCTCTAGTGACAAACTTTTGCACAGATACAAATCACTATGGTCAAGGTCAGACATTATAGGGACAGAAATATAAGAAAACCACATTTTTGAGTGGAGAGGCTCTTTAACTTTGGTCAGTTTGTTTGTGGTCTTCTGTAATGCTACGTTCTGACTGAAGCCTTCAAATCAATGAAATGTATGTCTTGTTCTCAGTTTCCCTAGTTGAGTTTCCCACCTTGTTTAACTGTGGGAACCAGTTCACCCATAGCTGTTGCTGGGATGATAAAGTCCCCGCCTGGCAGTACCTTTCTGTCCACATCTATGACACAGTGAACCTCCTCAACAAGTCTGATTCATTAGGTGGTGCACTTTGTTAGAAGTAATCATTACCCCCGAAATAAAGTAATAAAGTAATAAATAGTAATAAATCCCGCCCTAAAAAAAAATCTTCAAGATAAAAGTGTGTGCTAGCTGTGGCAGCAGGGAGTGTGCTTGCCTCAGCTTGAAAAGTTAAAAAAGCCGAACAATGAGTTAGTACTAATATAAGTTTTTGTCATTTTATCATCAGATTAGACTATTAACACTTTGCCACTCATCTCTATATGAGAGGAAATGCAAACACTGTATCTTAGAAAGTAGAGGGCTGTCAAAAAGGTGGACCACATCTGCACATACAGATACAGATTTTGCAACGTAATATTTGAAACTGGCCCTGTCGGCTCCTATCCATTTTGTTGTGAATGTTATAGATTTCCATAATTCAAAATGTAAACTGCAAATTGTATCAAAAAGTTGAATATAAGCTCACTGGGCTTGATGCAGAGACATATATATAAATTGTTTCTTATCTTTGTTGTAATTTTTTTTTGTGTGTGGTGGGTTCGCATGCGGTGTGTATTTGACGCTAGGTGTTGCGCTGCTTCCCACATCTGGATGCTTCATGGGCGTGGCCAATCCCGATGATTGACAGTTGCTCTCTCCTATAGCTGCACAAACACTTTCCAGCCTTCACTAGTGGGCTGTCCTCTCCCGGATTTAAGACCGGACCAACCTGGTGGCTCTTTTGGAAACTCTGTTTTGTATTAACGAAAACAGTTCACCGAAATGTGTTTCTGCAAACATCTGAGGCAGAAATAAAACCTGCAGCTGCTGAATCTGTCTTCATTTCAGATCGGTGGTAGTTAGTTTAAAAGTTTGTCGGAGGTTTCCAGAGGTAGCAAGTTGTGCCGGAGGCCCCTAATTTGCATAAAGTAGCCTTCATGCAAATTGATGAGACACCAATGTGACTCCCTGTCACTTGAAATGCAGCGTAACGTTAACAGAATACCGAAAAACACCTTTTCTGTTTAGGGATCCAGGCTGATTGTAGAAATGATCAGTCCAGAGCAGTCGTAATTTTGTTTGTACCTAAAGACAAAATTCTGTTGAATATTGGTGAATTTGGTAACTTCTCTTGGATGGCTTGTGAACCTGGTTCAAAAATGAATTTGTGCAAGTTGCTCTTGCATGAGGCCCAGTGTATTACAAAAGTGTAGTATATATAAGATATTTTATGTGAAGTTGTAGTGTGTAACATCTAGTAGTCTGGTAATTGTGAAATATTGTCTAAGTAAAGTTTTTCATGTCATTTACCAGAGGCAAATACCAGGCTCGAAAAAAAAAAGAACCTAAAGTTTGCACTTGGGCGTCTATATGTGCAGGCAGACACACACACACACACACACACACACACACACATTCTTCACAGTCAAGCTGTTATGTTAAGGTGGCTATAAGAAGCTCAGTTTATAACCATCTTACATGATAATTTTGTGTTCTTTATGTCTAAACTTTATGGACTACATCACGTTTTGACATCATGTTGTCTACTCATAGTGGATGTGTGTGTCAGACCTTTTCAACTGTAGGGACTTGAAAACGTGTGCCGCACTGTGATTCCTGTTTCACATGGGTTCTGGAGTTGTTTCCGTTGGTTATGACACAGTTCCAGATAAAGTTCCTGGAAACTGATTGCTAGATTCTGGCAACCTGGGAATGACTTCGGTGGAATAGGACGGCTGTTGCTCTGTTTTCCTCTGTCTTTTGGCTGGTGCAGAATGGCAATTGTAGTTGTTTTCTGTGGTGACAAGTCAGTAGGGCTGTAAAGTGAGTCACACTACCGTAAGAGGTGTGGAGATATGTTGTGCTGTGGCCTTAAAGAACAAATTACTGAAAGAATTGTGAACATTTGAACCTGTGTGTTCTGATGTGTTACACAAGCGCCTAGACAGCTCTCATAAAAACACCTGAAATCTGACACTAGCAACACGAGCGCAACATTAGCAAAGATTGTGCTTCTCCTTTAACCTAGCTCTGCAAACTAGCAGACATATTTGTACCTAATATGACCTTTTTAAAGCAGTGACTCTGCACGTTTAGCTTAATATTTAAAAAATGTTTGTACTCTACGATTTGGCCAATCTTTTTCCACAACAAGCAGTTGCGTTATAAAACACCAGTATAATTTTTCCGATTTTTGTCCTCCTCCAATGGAGCCCCCCACTCCTCCTGAGAGAAACAAAATATTTTATGTTATTTACTTATTTTAAGAGGTCCCAAAATTCACAAAATGGATTATCTACGCGTTGCTTCCAAGATTGTGTGAGTGGGAGGCAACAGTTTTGCTGGGACTGAACTGACAGGTAAGCTAGCTGAGTCGCTCTGTGTTGGATGAGCCTCCGTCACTGAATCAGTTCTGTTCAGTGAGCGTGAGAACAGAGGCTTTTTACGTTGCGGCCGAGGTTGCAGTTTAGTTTGGTTACTCGCTCACTGAGCGACTCGGTGCTCAGGAGCGACTCTGTGCTCAGGAGTGACGCAGCTCTCATGCTGGACCACTGAACCCACTGGTGACTGAATCATTGCGGTGAACAGACTGAAATGAACAATAATTCTCAAAGCAGCCAAACGGATACAGAGCAGGTGAGTGGCACGCTCACACACAGGTGTGCGTGTGTGTGGAGTTAGGTGGGGGGGTTAGTTGATTGGTTGTGTTGAAATGTGGACTCTGGACATTGTGAGTTGGGTACACCTTGTGTGTCATGATAATATGACATTGCAATGTCATCAGATTCAGGTTGGGTGGAATTTCAGCCTTTGGGGGTCGACGTCTGACCACCTTTGGTTTTAGATGGATCATATTAATAAATGTCTCTTGTTGGAAAGCTTTTATTTCACTGAAACTCCCATAATGACTTGTCAGCTCAGGTAACATCATCTTCACCTCACCTGTCTCTGCTCTGCTCAGAGACTGTGTGTAGACTGGTATGTGTGTGTGTGTGTGAGGGGCTAAGCCCCGCCCTCAGTGAAACACAGAGACCACAGTTGTGGTGGGAATTATTGATCATTTGGAAGATTCAGTTGATTTCAGTGCGTTCACGAAAATGATTCAGTCAGTAGTTAGTTCAGTGGTCCTGAGCATCGAGTCACTGTGTGAGCGAGTAACCAAACACAACGTAATGAGGCTTCGTTCTCTCACTCACTGAACAGAACTGATTCAGTGATGGAGGCTGATTCAACACAGAGCGACTCAGCTAGCTTACCTGTCAGTTCAGTCCCAGCAGAACTGCTCCTACACTCACACAAAATTTGAAGCGATGCAGCGATAATCCATTTTGCTGTGCTGAGTTCACATCAAAAGGGGAAAAAAGAGTCTGTCCCCTGGACACAAGGATAGTACGTTTACTGCGTCCTTTCGGATTTTAATGTGTCAGAGATGCAGGATGCGTACTGTGCAACATCACTGCACTACGATGTGAAAATGAACTTTCTGGGACTTTCTTCACAACAGTATTCCATCACCGTAATAAAGTCCTCCACATTAGCTTTCCTAAAAGCAGCAGCACTGTTGTGTTTTGATGACTTGAAATTGGGTGGAGTGAAATGGTATTTCTACTGGAAATAGTCCCAGAGGAAACATTTGCTTTCCACAGCCAGTTATCAGTTCTGTGGTTTACGAATGGCAACAACTTTGTAAGCTGCAGAATCAGAACATTATGAGGTGGATGTTTCAGCAACAAAAAATTTATTTAAAATTGTAGGGATTTTGATTGTAGTTTGTTTCAATGTAAAAAGTGGGTGAATTGTAGCAAATGGGCCAAACATTTGACATCACTGGCATGGTACTTTGTAAATACAACAAACTCCATGGCAACAGTACACTTAAAAATGTCTGGTATGTTCATTTGAAAGGAAAGACTGTTCTACTCCATTCAAGTCCTGTCAGCTCGACTTGGCTAAACAGACATGACAACTCTATTTAAAAGTCTCTTTATGATGCACTTCATCACATTCACGATTGGTTCTTCATACTGTGAAAACTGAACCAAAGGCACTGCTAGAACCGCTGAAAAGTCCCATGGTTCTGGATGGTCCTGGGTCACCCGTGGTGGTGGAGAAAGGAACGGGTGACCTTTGGAGCCGTGGCCAGCGCTGGCTGTGTGAAACAAAGAGCTTTCTGACTGTGCTGTGCTGCAGTGGACTGGAGACAGGGGCCTGGCCTGTTAATACATTGTGTATTACATGCATGTGAGTGTGTGTCAGTCTGAGTTCACGACTGAACCACGGGGCTGTAATGACTTCCTGTCTTGAGACCCCTCCCCCCTTCCTCCACACTCATCCTCACACACCCACCACTGTCTGGCCTGGTGGGAGCGTCCAAGGTCCCTCTCTCCCCATGGACGGACATTAGACTGGGTGAAATCTTAACCAAGCTGCAAGAATTAATATTAAACATGCAGCTTTCTCATCACTTGAGACAGTGTAGTTTCTGTAGATTCTTCCTATTTACACAAAAATAAACTCTGGTTTTGAGTGTATACACTAATCGTCACCCTCCACCCACAGGAAGTTACAAACCAAAACTTAAAGGAGGATGCTGCCCATTTTCAGCAGTAACATATGCCTTTCTCTGCCCCTTGAGGAGGACTGTTTAGCAAAAATTTTTTAATTTATTCCAGAGCCAGAATTGCAAGGCCAACCCGGGTCAGGTCACATTAGCAGTTTACATACCAAGGATTCTCATTTGGCACTGTGGCAAAGGCAGTTGTGCAGGTTTCTGCAGGTCCTTACAAAAAATCATAAAATGTCTTCAGTTCAATTTTATAAATATCAGACGTTACAAGTCATTAGGTAGCCTTACATTTGAATTTATGAAGGCCTTGTTTGTGCTAACATTCTAACTAATTTCCTTTATCATTTTGTTTCTTTATGAATCATAACTAAATGCTAGCTTAAACCAAAACAACATATTGACTTAGCCTGCTGTGCAAGAGCAGTGTTGTTTCTGTAAATGTTTGTCCTGTACATTCACTGTCAAGACGTGGAGTGTCACTACCTGATGCTTGCGTTGGCACTGGTGAGCTTTTCCCTCGATTTTAATTTCCTCTTCATTCACAAAGCCCCTCTGCAAATTATATTGTGAATATAGCTCTCAAATGCATATTGTAGTCCTTTCTGTCTGCTTCTCTGTGATATAGCAGAACTGTTATTCCAGAAATTTGCCATTATTTCCTTTCCTTTAATATTGAATTGCAATACTTCAGAATTGCAGCACATATGGAATCAGCACCCAGGTGTCATGATACTGTCAAACTGGAGATAAATATATCATCCCAGCCCTAATTTCTTCATCTGCTGGGTGCAGCGGTTATTCTTTGTTTTGCGCTGTTTCAGGTGAGTTGGTGGTTTGTGGTGAATTGTGCAGCCTCATGACGGAACCAGAACCCATCAACAGAACCCAGCTGACTGAAGCTGTCTTGTTTACAGTGTTAGTGAACCATTTGCCAATTAGGAAATTAAATGGCACATTCAAACATTCTTACAGCCAAAATTGGATAATATCAACAAATAAATGTAATGATGTGAGATAATCATTTCACTTCAGAAATGGGGGAAATAATCAGACACAAGAATCACTTTTTCAGATAACTAAAAAGTATTACAAGCCGTAAAAAGTATTATTAGTTTTACTGACAGAAAATGTTACTTATAGTATTCTGTTTGATCACCACAAAGTTGGGTATGTTTTTTCAAGTATGGTAAACCCAGGGGGTTTTCTTATTATTTTTCTTAATTGATTAATTATTCTGTTATTTTTAGAGTGCCAGCTTCATCATCCACCCAAGATTTGAAAGCCCCTAAAAGTTAATAATTGTAATAAAATGAAGTTATATTTCATTTAGCAGAAGGTAGTACAGCATTGATGAAATTGTTCCACCCTAAAACTGATTGGTGTGTGATAATTACTGCTTAATAAAAATAGAGCCGACACTGGTGCTGCATGGATTTTTAAAAACAATACATTATATTCCTCTCAGTATTGAGTGAACTTCTTGGTATCGCTTTCATGTCACGCAGTATGAACTGAAGACTGTAGGTCTGTGCCGGACTAAGGACTTCTTCAGCTGACCAAATCAATCAATTATTGATTGATTAACCCCTGAAATACTGTTGACTGCATCATCACCATCCTTTTTGTGTCTTTCCCCCCAGCTTCCGATTAAAGTAGGACACCAGAACACCCACACCAAAGTCAGCACAGAGCACAACAAGGAATGTCTGATCAACATCTCCAAGTACAAGTTCTCCCTCGTCATCAGCGGCCTTACCAACATCCTCAAAAATGTCAACAATATGGTGAGTGGGTTTCTTCCTCCTCATTTGACCAGTGAGTTGGACCGGCTAGTGAGGAGCTTGTCAATGGATAGTTTCCGTAGGGCATTGCAAATAAAGCTTTTTTTTGAGTCAGGTAATGATTCTGTCGGTGCTTTTTGATAACCTGAAATATCAACAACTATCAACTGAAAATAATGCTAATCAAGTTTGGCTCTTAACACGTTCATGTATTTTGTCTTTATGTTTTGTTTTGTTTTGTTTGGTTTTGAACAATAGCCCTTTTTTACAGCAACCTTTTTGACATGAAACAGCAGGTAAACACAGGTGTTTCTAATAGTAATAATAATAATTAGAAATCTATTTCATATAAGCGGATCTGAGTCCAGTGAGTCAGCATGAACAACACCAGGACTGTGGAATAGCCTACTAACGTCCTGCCTACTACACACTCCAACAGTATGGACAACCTACTGCCTACTCAACCAACCAGTAGTCTGCTCTCACTGGCAGACTGTTCATACTGAAGTATACTGCTAAATATCCCAGAATGCATTTCACACTGTCCAGCATGACATTGGGACTCTAAATCAGGCTCTAAAAGCTGCTACACTTCTCATTCCAGCACTGTAAATATGTCACTTTAAAAAGTTTCAGAGATGTTAAACTACTCTCAGACTAACCACAGTAGCTTGAATAATAGCTCGTACGGTTGTTTGCAAAATAAAAGATTTATTCACAAATAACTTGTTGAATACATTATAACCAAGAGCTGGGCTTTTGTTTTGAAGGGAGGGAGTACAACGTCTTTTTCTGTGACTTCTAGCCAACTGGCCACAGTGACATTATGTTTCAGTGAGTTGCTGCTGCCAGTAAATTAATGTGATGTGAGCAGCTGAGAGCAGAGAAACATTTGCTTAAATCTTAAATTACACTTGTTTACAGCATCACAACACTAGTGTAGTGTCAATAAATCACACATTTGTACGGCGCTGCTGCTGGTCGGCGTCAGAACCATCCGCCATCGCAGAGCCTGGCGCAATGCATTCTGGGGAAGATCTTGTGAATCTAGTAAACATCTGGGCATTTCTCGCGTACACAAAATCCACAAACTATGCAGCTGGAACACACTACAAACTCAATTTGACATCATACTGAGTTGGAATAGTATGTCAGAACAAAACCACCATATAGTTGCAAAAATTACCCCCAAAATATTTAAAGAAATTACCAGAAAGCTACATTTATGTCATAGAATTACCTGAAAATTTTACAGCGACGCATCTGATATCCATCATCACCTTTTCAGCCTTTTCTAGAGAAAAATGCTTTCAAAATGTTGGCTGTTTTGTAGAGTTTGCTTATTCAGAACTTGTATGGTCAGTCAAAAACCAAAACATGGTTTATTACTAGTGACCAGAACTATTAAGAAAGGTACAGAAATCATTTTTGTTACTTATTTCTTGATGTTAACATTAATGGCTTAATCGGGCAATATGGAAGCATTGAAACAGAAATTCTGGGCTTTGTCTTTTCTGGATTATGCCCTTTGTTTACACTGCATTTCTATTATCTCATTTCAGGCAATAATGTAATTATTGTATTAATATTATTGTAATTAATATCAGTCAGGGACACTACTGCTGCTCAGCTGAAACGGTTAACAAGAAAAATTTATCTTAAATGATAAAGGTTTACACGTATTCAGGCCTGGATGGATTATCAGTGTCTTCTGCTAAAGCTGTGTACACTTCTCTGTTACTCCTCTGTGTTTTGATTTGATTTTTTTGAATGGACATGTCCTTGACAAGCTGTGGTGAATAGGTCGGATTGCAGAGCGGTTGCTTTTATTCGTAAAGCTTGAAAGAGAACATGTGTAATCCCAGTTTTTTCCACTGAAGTTTAAAGCAGAGCAGTTTATTTTTAACCTAATTTCAGTCGACTGTGATTATTGTACCTAGAAGTAATAGCTTGATCTTAAAGGAATACTGCAAGACCAAGACAAGATGTTTGATACCACTTTCACCTCTGTACGTCCAGTGGTTCTCTTCCTCTTGGTAGCATGGCATGTTAGCTTAGCATAAAGACTTGAAGTGTATGGGAGTTGTTTGCCTGGGTCCGTCAAAGTGAAAAAATAAACGTTACAGCAACTACGAAGATATCTTATCTTCCTACCAGTTTCTGCCTTCTGCTGCATTTTCAGAGCAGATTTGACAAACCTGACCAGAACATTGTTACTTACCATAAATCAGATTAAATCAGTACGCGAGTAGAAGTTTTACAGCTTTCTGCAGGTTTTTTTCCATCATGAAGTAAAGATGAGTAGAGCTGGGATGATGATGAGTTTTGAAAATTCATATATTTGAATGAAACCATATTAAATGTTTTTAAACCAACAGTCTGAGGCTTTTGAAGGTTATGGTGCCTCACCTCAGGTTTCCAAATGGCACCTCCTGTTGTGTAAAAAGTCTCTAATGACTTTTGCTCTGTCTTTTTTTCCCATGCCTCTGGTTGCCTCTATAGCGGATATTTGGGGAGGCTGCTGAGAAGAACCTCTACCTCTCCCAGCTCATCATCCTGGACACACTGGAGAAGTGCCTGGCTGGGGTGAGTGTTTTCCCATCTTCATACCCTCTGCTCTCTTTGTGTCTAAATGTCTTGAATCCAAAATGTAGCAGATAATTGGCCGCTTTGTACAGATGATCTGCAATATAGTTGACCTGTTAAATATTTGCAGCGCACAGCCATTGTAAATCACCACGTCTGGCTAGAGAACAACCCCTATCGTGCTCTGTCATCTGCTAAAAAAACTTAACATACATTTTTTTTTATCTCATCTGTTGGAAAAGACCTGATCCTTTCTCTTTCAAGATCTGTGATTCTACTCTCTGGACTTGAAATGGCACCTCTATGACAAGCCTCCCGAGGTGGGAGTAGGTTGACAGCCTCCGGAACCCATCCATCTCCCATCCATCTGCATTACTTTAAAACCTCTGAAACCAAACCCAGAAATTATTGAACGTCTCTGTTCTGTCTGCTAGCATTCACCCAGACACAAACTTCTGGTAATGTACTTAAGACCCTATCCATCCTCCTCTCCCTCTTCTCTGAGAGGCACCTCAGCGACTCGGCAGCCACAGATTACATTTGCAGGTGTTTCCTTGACTTGAGTTGGTGGGGGCCCGGCATCTGATGAGAGCCATCGCTAGTTTCCTGTATAGGTTTTTTTTCATTAGCATGCACCGTCAGATGGAAGCCAGCTGCTCTCCTGCACTCATGGTTTTAGATACTTGTTTAAGATTCACTTTGTTGGTTTGCTGTGCTTTCACTTTACACTCATTCTTTACCTATACACAGGACACAAGTAGAAGTAATTGCCAAATACCACATGCAATCAGCAAGCCACAGAACTCAATTCAGTACAGTTTTATAAGGAGTGAGTTTCTACCAACTGTAGTCCATAAGTAATCTTGAAAGGCGTGTTTTGGGGGCAGTCCTCTCTTATGTTTACTTTGTTCCTTTAAGGAAACACAAGGAGACACAAGAAACACAAAGGCACAGTGTAGAGCAGGCTCCAGTTGACCTTGACCCCAAGGCTCACAGGGATCCACATGACTTGAGAGTTAGGGATCTCTACTTATACGCCCTCTTGGACACAGATTCTGTTTCTTACATCTGGCTTTCTTATTATCACCCTGGTTTTACACCCATTGCTATCTTAGTTTTGTCTAGAGTTGTGGTAATTCTGATGCACGTTGAACACGGCAACAGTAAAGATGTCTTACCCTACGGATGATGCAGTCCTCCACTGGTTCAGTCAGTAACAGCTGTATCACCATGCTTTCACCTGTTGATTCCCTCCTTGGTCAATGTAATTTTGAAAATGGTAGCATAAAGTGGTGAGATATCACTGCCCTGGTCTCCAGCACTTACCTCTCATGTAGCTTGCATCTGTTGGCTCTCCTTGTACTTGCTTTCCCGTTCTTCTGTAAGTGGAAGAAGAGGTTTGTTGTGTTGGAGTCTGACATGGGAAAAGATCTGCGGTAGACTTCACAAAGCACTGTTTTCTGGTCAGTGTCACATTTCTTATATTCAAACGACATCCAGACAACAGAAGTACCCCTCTTTTTAAGTATATGTTCCTCATATTATCTTGCTTGGGCTGAGTCCTATTCTGTAATGGAGTGTTGCTGGGAGTTTCGTTCTGTGTTTTTCAGGCCCATGTGTAGTAATGGTGCATTCAAGACAACTTGGTGCATAAAATAGGACCATAAAGAAGCTCTTACAACAATAGCAGTACAAACTATTGAGGAAAATCTCTATTGATGGACATTGTTCTCTCATCAAACAATATATATCGTCATATCACACAGCCCTCCTCTGTATTCATATGTGTGCCAACAGGATTTTCACCTCAGGGACAATAAACTACCTAGCTGACTAATTAACAGAGTCAAAGAGAGTGTGAGTGATGTACGAACAAATATCCTGGACTCAACATGGCGTCATGAAACAGTCAAACAGACAAAGACAGAGTCCTTTTGCTGACCATCTTCCTCTTCTCTTCCCCAGCAATCCAAGGACTGTTTGCGTCTGGATGAAACCATGCTGGTGAAGCAGCTCCTGCCAGAGATCTGTCACTTCATCCATACGTACCGCGAAGGCCACCAGCATGCTGCCGAGCTTCGCGCATCAGCATCGGGTGTCCTCTTCTCGCTCAGCTGCAACAACTTTAACGCAGTCTTCAGCCGCATCTCCACCAGGTAGCTGAGTGAACAGGTTTTTCACCTGTAAAGTACAGGCCATAGGAAATGAGTGTAGCCATCTCCTCCTTTTTTGAAACTTTTCCTACCTTCCCTTTTTATTGTGCCTGAAAGTGCATCTTTCTCAGGCCTTTGGGAGGAGGTGTGGCCAAAGGATTTCCAAATGGGGATTTCCTTGGTTGAAATTTAAATGTTTGAGACTTTTCCACCCAGAAAGGAATAAAATTTAGAGGGAAAAATGTAACACAGAATGTAAAAAAATTCATTGAATATTTAAATAAAATACCAGCTGGCAGCTTCAACACAAATACATCAGCATTAGACATCCAGCAGCCACATCAGTGACATCACAGCCCAGAGCAGGGAACAGGGCAGTTAGCACTCTCTGTTCTCCCTTAGTGTTTACTTTTGAGATGCACTGAACCACCAATGGCTCCAGTAGTATTACTCAGTAATAAAAACTGATTGCACTGGGCTCCCAGTGTGAATGAATTGAACTCTGAATGTGAAGCGTGGTGTTGCTGGAAAAGAGGCGGTGGCATGCTCAGTAAAAGCCCTCGCTGAACAGATAAAGGCTAAAAAAAAATGCCCTTTGACTTTTTGTCACTATTCCAACCAGATGAATATGTTTCTTTTCTCTCCCAGGCTACAAGAACTGACCGTGTGCTCGGAGGACACTGTGGACGTCCATGACATAGAGCTGATGCAGTACATTAACGTGGACTGCTCCAAGCTAAAGAGGCTGCTACAAGGTTAGCACTTCTAGATTGTCTCACCATTTTTTAAAGTGGCATCCCGGGACTCCTTGACAGTGTTGAGTAGTATAATAGTCAGAATATTACTCAAATGTTACTCATTTCATGGCTTTTCTTATTAATTAGAGCATTAATTTATTACACTACTCATTACTTACTATATTGCTTTTCCTACCCCTAAATTGGTTATTGCCTCATCTCTTAACTGCTCTTAGATCAGGGTAACTCAGTAGTATCAACTGTATTTTCTATGTGAATGATTAAGAAACCAAGTCTTTTTTTCTTTATGCGAAGTAATGAGAGCATTTTCACTCTGGCAAAGCTTGATGCTTATTTTTTCTGTCTTTGTTGGTTGGGATTACGTCATTGAAAGAGAAACAAATAATTAGAGGGAAGGACTGGGGATAGTCATTGTGTGAACAAATTTAATTTAAAGTGATGCTCCTCCATGTGAGTAATAGATCCTCCAAGTGTAACCAGTGAGTTCCTTCCCTATCGTGAGAATGAATACTTTACTGAGATGGTTCTTGTCCATAATGAAGTGCATCTGCACCAGCAAACGACACGATTTTGAATGGAAACACAAAGTTGAAAAATGCTGTGAGGGATGCACAACAAAGCGTTTGTTTGGGATTCATTATCGGCAATCTTTTCCAGCGCTCTTGCTTGCTAACCGGTGGAACTACTTTGTTTCTGTAGCACTACGCAGCAGCTGCCATCAGTGCCATATGTATGTTTACACACCTGGTTTGATGAAGCTGTTGTGTAGTGACACAGAAGCAAAGTAATTCCACCAGTCAGCAAGTCAGAGGGCTGGAAAACAGCGCTGGTAAGGAATCCCAAGCAATCCTGTGTTGTAGTGCATCCTTCAAAAAAAGAGCCTTGGGTCGCTGCTCAGAATGGTGTTGTTTGCTGGTCCAGGTATACTTGTTTCATTTTGGAGAAGAACGCTCACAGTGAAGGACTTGTTCTCACCGTCATCTGACATGAAATAGCAGGTAAACACAGGTGTTACTGATGACATTAATTAAGGTTCTGTTCCATTTAGGCGTAACAGAGTCATTCCACTGAGCCAACATGCATGCCTTAGCTCTGTTACATCTAAATGAAACTGAATCTTCATTAATGTCATCAATAGCACCTGTGTTTATCCTAATATTTCATGTCAAAATGGCTGCTGTGAAAAAGGTCTGTTACACTCATATGGAGGAGTAAATACCACTATATGGGTAAGAACCCGATCTACCACTTTAAATTGTTTTTTTTTTTTTTTTTTTTTTTTTTAAGAGAAGGTAAATGTCCAAAGCAAATTTCTTCATTGTTAACTGTAGTATTACACAATTTGAAAAGTAATTTGTCACAGGACTTCTTACCGAAAAAAAAAAGTTATTTCTAAGATGTGTTACTTTCCAAAACTGCTACCAGGTTTTGTGAAATAGGCCACGGGAACAATGAAATGAAACAAAAATGAATACCATACCTATTTCTTTTTTGTTGTTCTCTTGTTGCCATATTGAGGTATTGTATTGAGAGGGTTCTCTGAAAATGCCTTTACTGTCCCAGCTGTGACCTTCCCATGTCTCTAGCAACAAACTGTCTCAAAACTACTGTCCAACTAAAATAAATCCTGATCCGGCAAGTCTTGTAGCCATGAATAATACCAGCAAGATTGCAATTCCAAAGATTGAGATTGAGAATTTTAGCGTGTGCATGTGTTAATGATGTTGTGTTGTATGTAATGCTGTTTCTTTCTTTTCAGAAACTGTACTGAAGTTCAAAGCTCTCAAGAAGCCTGCCCAACTAGCTGTCATAAACAGTTTAGAGAAGGTATTTCTGCGAATGGCCTATTTGCCAGGCATTGTGGTGCCTGGCATATTAGTTGCTCTTCAGAAAATGTGCAGTCATTTACTTAGGTGTTTTACATTTACAGTCAGGGGCTAGCTGCTTACAAATAGTATGCAGTTGAGTTTAAGCACAAACACTGAGACAGCTGAGAAACGCTTTAGTAGTGTATTCTAATGATTTGCTCACTCCTGCTATGCTCATCTGTGCACGGGCCATTGGTTTATTTAACGCTGTGATCTTTCCTCAGGCGTTTTGGAATTGGGTGGAGAACTACCCAGATGAGTTCACCATGCTCTACCAGCGGCCGCAGACAGACATGGCAGGTGGGGAAACTGAGACAATATTGAGGAAAAGCTTCTTCATAAATTTGTTGAGCTAATTCAGCGCAAAGTTTCAGTGTCAGGGCCTTTTCACACCTATAGTGTGTTAGCTTTGGTTCGCAATAGTTGATACTTGGTTGTATTGTTCCTTTGGTTTGGTTTAACACCAACCAAAATGTATCAACAAAAGCCATGTGGGATTTCAGCCCGCTCATTGGTCAGAGTCAGATAAATATCACAAGGTTGAAAGCTGGAGAAAGGAAATATTTATATGTTTGTAACCATGCCAAGACCACCTCCTCAACACGGTCTCTGATCTCCAGATCTCTGAATGAAAATGGGTTCTCTGGGCAGCCACGGCTCTCCCCTTTGCAGACATGCCCACCTTCTGCTAATCCCATGCAGTTTGGGCCACAAACCGTGCAGTCCAAATGTATTCTTGTGGCCTGTTGTAAAATGGTGTATTTGTGCAGACTGGGGCCTAAACAGCCTTGGAGTTGCATAAATTGGGTTTGGCTGGAAAGCTGAGACTCTTGTGGATTCAGTGAGCCACGTTTTATTCGTGTGTGATGATGTTAGCCCCCATAGGAGCCATTTGATTGTAGAGAGACCAGTTTTTGGAACTTGACGTCACTGTATAAAATGACCTATGTTGACCTTTAGGATAATCACAGCCTCATGAAACTTCACAACCACAAACTAGAGATTTAAGGTTTGGGCAAGCCCTGAATGTTTACATTGTCTGGCTCCACCCCTGAGTGCTGCTGTCTAGTCAGCTTGTGAGCTAATATTAACCAGGTTAGCTCGCTTGCTCACAAAGTAACTACAACGCACTTAATGAGTGACGTGAGGGAGCATCCAGGGATTAATTCGGCCAACTTGGCAGCAAATCCATCCTCACAGATCTTGTTATGTTCACTTAAGTGCTCACAACCTGGACACCAGTATAAAAAAAGTTCAGTCAAAATATTTTTTCTCACCATCACTCATGGATGTAGTAGGGAAACAAACAAAAATACATTAAGGAAGAGACAAATAAGATAAAATACATAAATTATAAATAAAGAAAACCATTCTTTCTTGATGGCAAAAGTTTTTCTTTGGAATGTAATGTAACTGAACAGTGAAGAGAGTACTTAAATCAGTGACAGTACAGTTGGACAAATGTGTGTGTCATTGCATTTTGCTCTTAAGATGTAGTTTTCTGAGCAGCCTCTTTGAGCCAGTGTGTCCTTAAGATAGTTGTTTGCTGACTGTTTTATTATGAAATAGTACTTTGTACAAACTGCCGTTGATTTGTCTAGCTCTGTTCTTCCAGACTTCTGTCTTGAGATGCAACAGCATGGGATTTATCCTCTCAGCTGTTTTGTTGTGAAATACTTTGTATTGCCATCTATGTGTCAAGAGGTTATGCAACAGTTCATAATGAGATATGCTTGTACAGAGCCTGTGAATTACACATAATCTATCAATGTGAAGGTCTGGAGAACTGATACACTATCAAAAAACGTTATGACTCTCAGCTGTATTGATTGTATGTCATGTCCATGGTTATTATACTGGTGGCTCAGAATCAGTGTAATAATGGTTAATTGAAGTTAAACGTTGTGTCCATATCATTAACAATGCTTGTGTGTGTGTGTGTGTGTGTGTGTGTGTGTGTGTGTGTCTGTGTTTGTGTGTTGGTGGGCCCTCAGAGGCTGCTGAGAAGTTGTTTGACCTGGTTGACAGCTTCGCAGAAAGTGCTAAGAGGAAGGCGGCAGTCTGGCCTCTGCAGATCATCCTCCTCATCCTCTGTCCTGAAATCACACAGACTATCTCTAGAGACACTGTGGACGACAGCAAGGCCAACAAGGTGGGAGGAAAAAACCTGCAACTTGCATCATTTTTGATTGATTGTGTGAGATTACACATGCACTAACAATCATTCAGTCTTACTGTTAGTGTTAATGGATTTATTACTTTCATGTAGTCAGGATAGGAACAGTGAATGTGATGGTAAGACAGTAAGTATGGGGGCCATGGTAAGCTGTTGGAGACTTGGATGGGTACTTGTAAGGCAAAAGTGGCAGGGACTGGGATAGGGATGGTGAATGAGACAGTGTAAAAGAACTGGGGCTATAACAGGCACTGGGATGAGATGGACAGGATGACTGGCAGTGTTACTGAGAAGGAGAATGGGATAGGCGATGGTGCTTGGGAACAGGATTGGGCTGGTGGTGTCAGTGACGCTAGCTAGGTTAGACAGGCTTTTTACACAGAGCTTGAATCAAGTAGAACGATCATTTTTTGTGAAGACACGCTTGGTATGAATAAACTGGAGCTGAATTGGCTTGACTTGACTGGGATGGTGATGGGGCAGGGTTACTGGGACATGGGTGTGGCTGGTGATTGACTCCATTGTTTTTTGCCACTTTCCTCTCTGCAGAAGCTGTTCCTGGACAGTTTGCGGAAAGCCTTAGCTGGCCAGGGTGGCAGCAAGCAGCTGATGGAGAGCGCTGCTATTGCCTGTGTTAAACTTTGTAAAGCCTCCACCTACATCAACTGGGAGGATCACTCAGTCATTTTCCTCCTGGTCCAGTCCATTGTCATGGATCTGAAGGTCAGACCACTCACTCATTTGCCCCCAACCAGGTGGCAAATGGGTGAAAAGATATCAGTATGTTGCATTTTTTTTTAAGTTGTTTTGTTTATGCTGCTGTTGTAGTATTGCCTACTTTTCTCTCCTCCACTTGTTGAATTTCATACAACCAGAAAGCAACTGTTTATGTGTGTGATTGTATTTCCTGCTGCTTTGTCTATTTTGCCACCAATCTGCAATACAACCTAGCTGTCAGAAAACAAGCATTAGCCCTTCTCCACTGGTGCCCCATGGCCTTGGCACATGTTGGGGAGAAAGGGGTTTGTGCATTTTGGCCTGAGGGTGGCGCAAGAAGAAAGGTCATGAAATCACCACCGTTAGGTTCATCCTCTGGGCAGCATGAACTGTGCGCACCACATGTCATGGCAATCGGCCCAGTAGATTGAGAGATATCAGATTTGACATTTTGGCCTCAGTGTGTCACTGGAAGAAAGGTGACGGTGACACCAAAAATGATAGGGCTCATTCCCTGGGAAGCATGAGTACGCTCAGCAAATTCCTTAGCAATCCATCCATTACACTTAGAGACAAGTCAAATGTTTTGCCTGAGTGCAGTGCTAGAGGAACGGTCACTGGGTCACCACAAACAAGAGGAAATCTTCCTCTGGGGAATCCTTTCATGTTAAACCTCCCAAATATATTTCATTTGTACCTGATGGTGGTGGTAGAGGGAAAGGTCATGACAGAAATTGACAGAATTCATCCTCTTGGAGCATGAAAGTGCTCACCAAATTTCATGGCAGTCAGTTCAAGATATGTTGTTAGATGTGTTGGTTTAAAGGGTTGAACATATGAAAAGTTCAACCCTTGATGCCAGTATAAGCCGAGTGATGTGATGACAAAAAAGACGTGAGATTCATTCATGTTTAGGCAGGCTAATCCTTGTTTTTATTTGTTGTCCTACTTGATCGAAGGTGAAGGGAGTATGGACAGAACTCTATCTGTACATCCAATTCATGTGATTTCACTTTTTTATGTTGATATCTCACATCTGTAGCAGGCTAAAAAAGTCCCCAACCTTCAAACAGCAAGATGTCGGGCATTGTACATGACACATAAATATCAGTAAATAAATTTAAAAAACTAAAAAATACAGGTTAATGTATTTTAGGACACTTTCTCTGGAACCACCATTAGGCCACAATGTCAAATTGATATTTTAAAGTCTGTTGGGCAGACTGCCATTTGTGCTACCCAGAGCATGCACCCTGTCAGCTTTGGTGACCCCATGGCCTTTCTGCAGCGCCACCGTCAGGCCAAACTGGACTGCCATGCAGTTTACTGAGTGGACTGAGGCTGCAGACAGGATCAGGCATTGTGGTAAAAATGCAAGGAATCTCATTTGTTTTAACAAACATTGTGCGTTTTGGCAGTGGCAGTATGTGTTGCAGGGGGTTCCGAAAAAAACGCAGCACTGTCCGGCAAAAAAGTTGAGTCAGAATGAACTTTTGCCGCAGTGCAACCGGATGTCATGCTGTGATGGCCAATCGCATAGCTGGCAGACAGACAGGCTGTGTGGTGACACGCCCACATCTCTGTACAAATCTGTTCACAATGCCATAATGCCTGATTCTGTGTCGCAGTCCAACACTGCATGTGATTTAAACACTAACCCGAAATTTTGTAATTCCATTCACACAACCCTCCTTCACCATTTTATTTACCGTGTCAGTTTTTGGTAACGTTATAACATTTACTCAAGCACTACCTTCAGCCAGGTGTGCTGCTAACCCCCCTGTTTCCCATCATACAATACACCCACAGGGCACCAGGCGAAACCTGTGGTTATATTTTTAAACAATATAGCAAAAAATAGAAAATAGTGAAAAATTACTCTAACTAATAGCAGGCCTAAAAAGTATTAGGATCAGATCATTGTAATAGCACGAGTTTTTGAGAATGTTTTAGATTTGGTTTTAAAATAAGGTTAATATTCATACTGCCGTTTCAAAAGATTGACTGATTAATTTTTTTTTCCAAAATGTTGATGAGGCTCCTTAAAAGTTGTTATTTTAATTAATAAGGCTCATTAAACTCAAGGACAACAAATAAAAGATTAAAAAACAACAAGGAGATATAACATAGGAAATCAATGAAGGTCAGTGCCTTTGCACAGAATATCTCAATATCTCATCTAAATACCTCATCTTTGGACATTGATTAAAATATGTTGTTGATTAAAATACACTTAAAGTTGTAGCTGTGGAAAATGATGGATTTTGTGTTTTCTTGAAAACGTGCAGTAAAGATTGAGACAGGCTACTTGAACTGTGTCCAGAACAGAATTTTAAACAGTGCTTTCATCCTTAAATAACCAATTCTTATTAACACTCTGATTGGCTGTAATTAATGGATAAATCAAATCAACCTGCTTACGTCACTGTTGATTCTTTTCTGACAAGTTGCAAATGCAGGCTTTTCTTGAAGGTAAGCTTTTCTTAGGATGATGTGACAAGTGTGTTTTGTTTTTTATTTTTCCCATGCATTGCCAGTTTTACTTTATTGGAGGCTAGGGTTGCGAGTTTAACTTCAGTTACTTACCTGCGGCCTTTTCTGTCTCACCAGGCTTTGCTGTTCAACCCAGCCAAACCCTTCTGGCGGGGGACAGGCAGCCAGAATGCAGACGTAGAGCTTATGATGGACTGCTTTGTCTCCTGTTTCCGCATTAACCCTCACAACAACCAGCACTTTAAGGTAGATGGCATGAAATGTTGAGGTTGAGACATGTGATAGTGTATAGTTTCAAGTATTTCTCTTAGTGTTAACAGTGATGTTGGTTGAAGATGGACTTTTACTGTGTTTTGCCCCTTAGTAGATTCACTTTATGTTTCCCCATCTTTAGAGGCACCTATATCCAAGCAGTCATGTGAATTTATTTAGGATTATTTGCAGCCAGTGTCATGTGAATAGGCAATTTTTGGCCAAGGCCCTTGGACTTGTATCCTTAAGCATTCTGATCTATTTGAATGTGTGTGTGTTGTGTTTTTTTTCCAGTTTTTGCCAGCTATCTATTCCTGTGTATTTTATTGATTCAATAAGAGACCTCATTTTCATTGGTTAAGTGATATTTCAAACACAGTTCATTATCCCACCATGACTGTCTTTCTTTAAAATATACATTCCTTGAATTTACTCATGAATGTATCCGTTTGCAAATAAACATGAACGTGAGTGTTGTTAACTCCCGCAAGAGTTAACAAGACGGTTTTACGGCACCTGAGGCTAAGGATTTACAGCAGCCGGCATGCTGCATTGCTTGTGCAAGTTCAGACAGCACAACTTACACTGCTGAAGCCTGTCCATATGAATTTTTCAATGAGTTTTATGAATAAATCAATTCAGATTCTAATGGAGAAATCTCACATTTTTTAGCAAATTGTGCCCACCGAGCCTGAAAAACAAGTCATAATGTCAACCACATTGTCATTGAATTTGAAAACACACATATAAGTATAAGCATCTGAGAGCCTCGGGGAATATTCACAAGTAAATGATGATCACAAGAAATCATGAACTAAGGGTACAACCAAGAGCCAAGTCCAACAAGTGGTAAAACATATCCGCATATTGTTTTTTCTTGGCTTTTAAAAGTACTATAAAATCTGTGATTCTGTAGTAGTAGACAGTCATTCATGTAGTTTGGGAAGTGGGCAGTGGTGATGATCCAACAGAAAAATGTGAACTAGTTCATTTGTGGGACTGTGAAAACAAAATTCAAAATTGTGAGCAATGAACATAAACTAGTTAATTTCAGTCTGTAAACTAAACTTTGAGCAAGTGTTTGTGAAGTGTGAACTTCACAACACTGGTGGTGGTGTTTTTCTGAGTCTCTTAACTGGGACTGGATGTGGAAGTGGACACCACGGGGCTTTACAGCAGACTACAGAAAGTCAAGCTTTTGCAGCTATAACCGAAATAGGAAAAAAATGGATGATGACGTCTCCACTAATTGTCAAAAGTTCAGCCTCTGTATTTTTCTATTCGTCAAAACTGACAACAAATCCAATGGAGACAGACTCATCAACATCAAATGAACAATCCCCATAGAAAACCAATTAAAAACCAACACTGACGCACACTGACAGAGTGGATCACAGCCTAATTTGACACTGAAAATGCCTTTGATTCTTAGAAGAGTCTAAAGAGCCAGAGAGATGGCAAACATTACATTCTGAGGAATTTTTGCTTAAAATTACAAAATAATGCTCTGCTCGCCATAATGTGTGCCAACAGTAAGAGAAAAACAAAGAGTTAAACTCCACAAAAATAGATAGGCTGCCTTACGCTTCCAAATACGGTGGTATGACGGTAATGGGGTTATTGTTGTAGCCCTAGTCTAGGTGTATGACTGGAAAAACGGTATTCTTTTTTTAGGTAACTGAGCTTGGTGAGTCAGTGGACAGAAATGTTGAAATCTATTTTTCCCTCTTTCTCCTGAAGGTCTGTTTGGCCTCTTCCTCTCCCCCGACCTTTCACTTTGTCCTGGTCAACTCTTTGCACAGAATAATCACCAATGTAAGTTTCAAATGCATAATTTCTTCAAAGCATTACTGGGATACCATAGGTTCATTAGAGCAATGATGATGGTTTTTATTTTTTTTTTTTCTTAATTTTCCTTCTCATTTTCTATCTTGTGTCGTCTGGTTTTAGTCCCATCTGGACTGGTGGCCTAAGATTGATGCAGTGTACTGCTACTCTGGAGAGCTTCGCTTTATGTTTTCTGACACCCTCAACCGGGTCATCCAAAGCCTTGGCAGCCATGCTCCACTACGCATGACGACGGTGAGAAAATGGCAACACTGTCTCCTACATCAGCTTGACACTTTATACTGACAACAATGTTTGAGCACTACTAGGTGACGATTAATAATTAAAGCTAAACTAAGTAACTTACTTCCCAAATCTGAAAATGTGTGGTTTATGGATGGGCACAAGAAGTTGAACCCTCAGGTGTCCAAAATGGATGTGAAACTGACTTTTGACATCAAGATAGTGTTTCTTTAAAGAATGGATAGTGTTTAATAATAATTTAACATATTTATTAACTCAAGTCAAACAAATGACACAGTCCTGCAGGAAATACATTACCTAATGGGTTTAGCTATTGGACTCGGCTTATATTCCTGCAAACAAATTCTTCTTTGATTCGTGGGCCAAAAAATTGATGCTGCCCACCCCTAGTATTGCTGCATGAATAAATTCTGTTCCTTCGACATAAGTCTACTCAAGCTGTCTTTGTGTTGTCCCATTCTGTAGTGATTGACAGTTTCCTAACAATTGGTGAATTCTGCTAGCAGCTGCAGTTCAACCAGTATGACCAGACTTTATCTACAGGAGAGAGGGTATTCTCTCTCCTTCCTTGATCACATAATGAACAAGGACAGGAAAGTGAATAGAGTGTGAGGTGGAACCCATGTACTGTATTTACAAAAATGTGGCACATTCCTTTGTAGCATATTCCCTTGATACCCCAAGGCAGTTTTAATGAGTTGTGCTTCAGTCTCACCAACAGCTGCCTCTTTCCTTCCTGTTTTCCCACAGAGTCTGACATTCAAAGAGAAGATGACCAGCCTTAAGTTCAAAGAAAAAGCCACAGAACTGGACACTCGAAGCTACAAGTGCCTCCTCCTCGCTCTGGTCAAGCTCATACACGCTGACCCGAAACTCATGCTGCATGTGAGTCTGCCATGCCTTGACCTCTACTGCATGGAATAACAGTGTTACAGTCATAAGCAACAAATTTGAAGTATCCATGTGTTCAAACTTATTTGAGGACTTGATGTCGTGATTTAATCTAAGTTTGGTTCTTCTTTTCTGTCTTTTTAAATATCTAATAATCAAGAAGTTTATATGCCAAGGAATTTTAAGTTACAAAATGACTTGCATGGTTAATATTGCTGATTTTGAAATGTTTCTCTTATTCCTACATTGACTACATGTCCCAGATAACACGCATACGTTGATCTGACATAGGCTGTCAATAAAGTGTAACAAGCAAGTCAACGGAAAAACAGATTTCTCCCATTATAAACAAGGATGTTGTCTAAACAGCTTGTAAGCGATGCGATGTAAAATCTTTCCCAAAAATGTCAATGGACGCCCGGTGTTGTCCGCTGTGTCGCATCAGCTGTTGCGACCCGCTGCCCAAACACACAGATGCAGTTAGGACAAGGTATGAGATTATGAATCTGCTCGACTTTGGAAAAAGCATCTTACCTACGTAGGTCCAATGTAGGCACGCCATCGTAGTTTTACGATGGAGACCCAACTTTAAAAACAATCTCCAGACTGTATTGGGACGACACAGGGAGGGCATCAGAAAGGGGTATGTCGGTCTGATGTTGTGTTGATGAGAAAACTGTGTTGGGGCGACATTGGTATGATCTAACCATTTATCAGTTTGATGTCAGGTAGATTCAGGGCTGATGAGAGTGTGATGAGTGTGTTATATCAGGAGTGTTTCCTGTTTGGGTGATGTCAGAATTAAGGAAGATGGTTAAATGGGGTCCATGAACTGCTCGTCCCCAAGTAGAACTTACCATCTGAAAGCTGAGGTGAACAGTACTGTTTAGATGGAAGCTCACATCTACCAGCTTTCTCGTTGGAGGTGTGTACAGCATGACCTATCTGTCTCTGACATGGTTGCGTGGAATTCGTTGTCGCTGTTCTCATGGTCTGTGTGTGTGTTGTTTGGCAGAACCCGGTGAAGCAAGCCCCAGAGATCCAGAGCAGCACAGCAGAGCTCATCACTGGCCTGGTGCAGCTTGTGCCTCTAACAAACGCCACCCAGCTCTCCCAAGAGGCCATGGAGGTCAGATGCCAAACCTTTCCTCTGTTACTTGAAAATTTCTGTCCATAGCACTTCCTTTCCTCTTACTCTTTCTGAAATTCCTTGTTATTCTGCTTTTGTTCAGGAACTCAAGCTTGCATTGGTTACTTTTTGGGTCTATTTTTGACACTCACATGCCCCTTTTCCACCAAAGCGGTTCCAGGGCTGGTTCGGAGCCGGTGCCTGACTTAGCACCGGTTTTCTGGTTTTCCACCGCCCAAGCATGGGCCAAACAGGTTCCAAAGTGGTGCTAGGCAAGCACCAGCTCCGAGCTGGGGCTAAACAGGAGCCAGAGAAAGAACCGATGACGCGACCCACCACGTCATTGGTGGGCGGGGTTACAGACCCAACGGGAGCAGCGAACGCTAGAAACATAAACACATTAACTATGGCTATAAACGTATAGTTAAGCAGTAAGGACACAAGCAGTGTTTGCATCGCTAATAAATCCAGACACTGCTACACCTGGGGCCAGAAACTGTATCGGGAAAGCAGCATTATATGCTTGACTGAGCTCTGGCTCACCAACATCATCCCCGACTCACTGATCAGTTTCACCGGCGTCAGGACAGTACGGGCGGACAGAGACAGAGACGCTGCAGCCACTGTATTGTGTGAGTGTGCAGTTTGATGTGTTGAAGTGATGAAGCTGCCGTGACAATGTAATTTCCGGCAAAGGATTAATAAAGTATCATTCATTCATTCATTCATGTTGGTTATTGTGATTCCGAGCGAGTGTCTCGCGCACCCACGTCACCACGTTTTCCGCTGACGTAATGACGTGGCTCTGACTTGGCTCCGCTTGGCTCTTGGCCAGTGGAAAAGCAAACCGGTTCTTTGTTGGAATCAGTTAAGCACCAGTTAAGCACCGGCTCTAGCACCAGCTCCGAACTAGCACCAGTTCCTTTTTGGTGGAAAAGGGGCAA